>JAGWCC010000826.1:0-241240 GCA_022651775.1 Drusus annulatus
TTACAATTAATTAATCGACGTCGGTGGACGTTTTTTGTCGCAGCGCTTCAAATTGAAGGAAGTTTTCGGAGCGGGCGATCGAGAGAAAAGTTTCATCTAAAAAATACTTTGGTAAAAGGAACGGTTACCATTTTTTTCGATTTGAATTGATTGCTTTCAAAATGTTCAGATTTAAAAATGGTTAGGAAGGGTTTCTTGCTAACAAAGCGCCGCTTTTTGGTAAATTGTGTTGGTTAAAGTTTGTTTTTCAAGCAGATAAGTATTTTCAAACTCATCGGGGAATGGTGTTTACCTTCCCCCGCGATAAAATATATCAAATCTGAGTTATATTTTGCAATTAATTGATGGAACTTGCCCTCCTGGATGCTTTTTAACATTTATTATATTTTTTAAATAGTAATAATAAAAAATACTTTTTTTACTAACCATTTTTGTGAAAAATCACCTTAAAGGCGCTTTACGAAACTTAAAAGCTTATTGTGATAATTTAAAAGCTATGGCTAAATTTATCATAAAACTATCTTAATGCCTAAAGCTAAAGCTAAAATTACCTTATTGATATTTATATATTAGTTATTTACATTTGTCGCGGGCTGTATAAAATTGTCGAACTTTTTGTCTAGCGGTAGATCGAGGATTGAGGATCGCGGATCATTGCATGAAAAGATATTTTTATAGTGGTTGGTTTAGATGCTAACAAGTTAGCCTAGCTGTAAATTATGAAATTCTGTGATGACTATGGTGGATATGATTTTCTGAAAATATGAGTTTTGAGTTTAGCTCTGAACTCTGTTGAGTATTTGCCTATTGTCAGAACATGGGGTAGGTTATTTAGGTTTTAAGTCCTCACCCTCCTGCAGCACGCTCTCCGAGCTCTCAATTATTATCATTGTTTTTAAGAACTTTTGACAAAACCCTTTAATATGTTACTATAGTAACATATCTGTACCATACAAATAAAATTATTCTTTTTTTAATGTATCTATTTTGTTATTTACCTATCTTATTTATGAAATGAACCCTTAATTGGTAAATATGCCCACTCAAGTTTGATTGAATGGAGGCAATTACTTCAAACCGACTATGTAGCGTTTTTGTGCATCGTGCGGGAAGAATGGCACAAGGAAAGAAACAGTTTGTTTCTTACATATAGTCATATTGGAATGCACAAGATCTATCTTCTACTCTAGCCTATTAAACCAAAATCAAACGGTGTAAAAACTCCGCAGAAACGGAGACAATAACAACTCAAACCAAAGGCCCGAGAACGAAACAAAAAGTAGGAATCGAATCGCCGAGATTCAAACAGGGCGCAGGAAGGGGCCGGGGACACAGTCACCTTTGGGCGTGGGTCATCCAACCAACTGACGAGGATGCAGCAAAATAAATTGAGACTGCAGAAAACTTCAACTAGTCAGAAGATTCACTCATGTTCAACTCTTCCACAAACTCAAATGCATTGAGTCTATAGCCTCGAGGTTACTTACCATTTTTAGATGACATTTGACTAATTAAGAATAACACAATACCAAACAACTCTCACTCTCGTTTGATTCTGAAGACTTTTGTAGCTCTTCAGTCGTCTAAAATATTTTTACCATTTGGGAGAGGACTTGACTCAAGCGACACAATTTTGGGACTTTTTTGCTTTTTGTCGCTTCAGGTAACTCAGTGAGAGCATTGAATTTCTGGGTTAACTTTTTTTTTTTTATTCATCGAGGTACTGAAGACTTATGAGTTTTATTGTAAAACAAACTTTAAAGTACTCTGGTGTAAGCTTCCCAAAATGGCGATGCAGCCCTTTTGCCTTTCCAGCGTCAATATTGTAATGTTTGTCAGCTGATCAACTTGACTTTGATGATGGTGCAGATGGTCGGTTTGATGGTTATCAAATGTGACGGAGTTTGAAACACCCGAGATGTGACCGATGCAACACCTCCTCCGTATCTCTTCCGCCACCGCCGCGGCCGGTGGGTCCCCGGTCCGCTTGATATACGGGCCGGGTCGGGGAAATGATCCGACTATTCCACTAATTCTACACAATATTCTAAGAAGCCGCCATTTGTCTGGGTCGGCGCCGACCCTTATGCCGTGTACAGGTTTTATGAATGGACGGGATATGTGTCGCCGAGCCGGAGGTAACCACGGAATGGGCGAATCAAGTTTGAAACTATGAAAACTGACAAAATATAATGTTATATTATTTGTGGTGAGTTCTCCAGAATTGGAGAGACATAAGCTTATTTTCGACGTGATAAAGTTATATGGAAATATTATTTGGTTGGTTTTCCATTTTTTCGGATGGTGACCTTGGTTGAGAAAGATAACTGCAGGCTTCGGATGAATGAGAGCCGCCCAGGATCGACACACCTGTAAAGAGATAGGGAGGTATATGTAGAAAGCTCGACGCCGGAGAGCTTTTGAAGAAGATGAAGAAAAGTTTCCCGGAAATAGAGAAATTTGTTTTTATTTTGGTTTACAAAATGTTCGGGATGGATACGTTATAGAGCAGAAAACTGTTATTTGAAGCAGCAGAAGCTCGAATGGCCACTTCTGGTGACACTTAGCCGAATGTTTCGGAACTATAATTTCAGGGTCAGTGTAAGTTTTTTCTGCTATCAAAGCCTTCTCCATCAAGACCGATTATGTGTGCGCAAGGAAGAACGGAATGAGTAACTAAATCAAGTTTTGAGTTGGTATGCAGAATTGTTCCTTAGATGCATATCTATCAATGAAAAATGAGATGTGTCGGAAAATAATGTAATGTGCTTGTTCGATCCAGAAACTGCGATTCAGTTTTGGAAAGACGTGAGTGAATTTGAGTGGACTGTAAAACGATGAAATACTTGGTGAATGATTGATCTTATTTGGGAAAAGTAGATTTTAAGCCAGTTTGCTCATCTGTTTCCGCGTCTGCGAAAGGGGCCGACCAATCTGCCCGAGCGATGAAAGTTGAGGTGACGAATCCTCCAGAGACGGATGCGAAACGAGGCGCCGTCCCTGGGTGGTCCCAGCGATTGTAGACGAATGACTGCGGTTGACTGCGGCGGGAATCGAATAACGCGCAGCTCTTGACGTCCTTGTCTTGTGTTTTGCCGGATGGTGGGGGGTTATCGGTTGTTCAACACACTTTTACGTGGTCATACAAATAGAACAAACTGGCAAAAGGTGAAGGTAGGGACTGGACAAAAGGTATCAGGTTATGACCTATCAAATTGTTGATTTTAGGATCCAACAGTGCTATTATTTTTTGATAAAGAACATGTGATATATGACATGATTACATACAAAATTGTTTTGACTCTCCTGAATATCTGCGTTTATTGAATCAGTCTGTTCTTCCTTGCGCACACATAATTAAGTTTTTAAATGTCTGTTTAACGGTCATGACATACGACACAACATACATAACTCACTTTATCGACTCAATAATCTTTTAACTTCTTCACTATGTAAACTAGTGTTAAATTCAAGCAACAGTCCTAGGTACTAGTTATTTTACAACCAAATGTCATCTTTAACATAAATTAAGTCCTTGTGTGGAAAATATTATACCCTATGTAATCGTTAAAAAACTGTGAATTTTTAAATACATAAATCTTGAAATGCGAAAATCTTTCATTCGAATTTCTGTTTAGTGGGTCTGCTATTTTGTCGGTGTGTATCTAATCTAAAATTTAAGACATTAAAAACAATCCTTACAATCCGACCGGCCCGTGTTTTTCTCCCGGCCCATTGTCTCCGCAGGCCGTCTGGTTTGGGGAACTATTCGGGACTTGTTCGCTTTTTGCCGCGATTTTATTTGCTTCCACCTCGTCTCTACAGACACTAAACGGATAATTAATTACTGGGCGAGGAGACAGCGCGAGGGCGCCGCCTAGCCATTCGGTGGGGCCGCCAATCGTAGGGCAATACTAACACCACGGGAGGACAATATCACTAGACTGTTGGGACATTTCTTTGTTTGATACACTCTCACAAATTTAATTGAACCGGCTCTTCTTTACTTCTGGGAGTCAATAATTTATTGGAAAATGGCATAAGTGACTTAGTAGTTATTGAATTCTCCCGTTTCCAAGGATGGTACTAGTGTACCCCCGAACGAGATTTTTGTTACGATAACTTAAGTAAAAATTACTGAAATATTTTCATTTAATATAATTGTCTTAAAGTATTTTCAAAAACTTTTTTTTATTACAACAAAAAAATAACATTTTTATTTTTTTACGGTGAATACCGCACAAGAGTCGCATCTACTCCTAACCGTCTAGAGCCAGTGAGACATGACAACCCCAATTGAGGTATGTTGTGAGACTGAAGGTAGTGAGAGGGGAATGAGATGAGAAAGAAGAAGGTTGGGAAGTACATGGCTATTCAGATCTGGTCACCAAACACGGCTAAAGCCATTTCAAGCAATATTTCGATTCCGAATGGTGGTCTTTCACCAGGGCAAAACTTTGAGTATCTACCACTCTGGAACGTGCCGCAAATATATATATATATATATATATAAATATATATATTTAAATATAATTTTTTTGCTGTATGAAAAGAAATGTTTTGTACATATTAAAGTCGGGCGCACGCCTGGTTTGAACCCGCCACCTTTGGATTCGTAGTCGAACGTCTTACTACTTGACCATGGAGGCCGTCAAATACATATGTAGTGGGATTATACCAAATATCACACAACATGGACAGTTTTTAAAAAAGAACGAAAAATGTGTGTATTTGGTAGTTAAAAAGTTTGTGAAAAGAGTGATGCGGTAATATGATAAAAAAATAAAAAATATAATAATATGTGAATTCTCCTTAAATATTATTTGAGAAGTTTTTCATTTATTTTTTATTGTTTTTGTAATCTTTTTTACATATTATCATTTAAAGTTAGTTAAGTTGCTAGTACATTTGATAATTTTTTTTTTTTTTTTTTTTTTTTGTATTTCTGCCCCAACCTATTATTTAATATTACACCGCGAAAACCCTTTAATAGGCAAGTCACCCCCCTTCGGAACGTGCGTTTGATTTTTACTTTAAGGCAGGTATGGAAAGGTTAAATTAAACTAAATATCAAGGAACCAAGTAAGATTTTTTGTTTAAAATTTTAATAATAAAGTGAATGGAAGAAGAAGTCGAGGACGCCCGAGAAAGACATGGCGCGATCAAGTAAATCAAATACTTGAATCGGGTCATGTGAAGAGTCAGAATAACAGAAGAGTATGTATGAGACGATGTATGAATGTAAATAAAGCAAGAAGTGTGTGCCAAGTTATTTTTTTATGATCACGTGGAAAAAAAATGTACTGTTCGCTGAGTAAAAGGGAAGGATTTTTTTTTAAATTTGTACTTTATGTTAGTTTGTACTAAATACACGTCACTTTTATGGTAAATTTAAGTTTATACATACTAAATTGATAACAGTATGATTTTCTAAATAGATTCGTACTTAAAAGTGATACTCGTTAGTAGTAATTTAATTTATGTAGTCACCATTGAAACGGATTTAGGTTGCTTTTCTATCTCAAATATTTAATAAAATTACTCTTGTTCAATATTTTAATCAATAAAGGGAGTGAGGGCTAAGAAAAAAAAAGCGATTAATACAAAAAAGAAACAATAAACAAGAATTCGAAAAGTTGTTGAACCTTTGGCAAGAAAGTAAAAAAGTTAAAGGATTATTAAGAATCCAGCCAAGAGTTATAAATTATTTAGAAACTTGACCAACTAGAACGAGAAGTTGCATTTTCACTTTGTGTGTAGTCAACGTAGACATTTATGCATACGCGAGAAATTGCAAAGAAAAGTCCGTACTCGTTAACGCTTCAAGGATTTTCTCACAGTGTTTATGTTCACCGAACGAAGAATGAGTCATAAAACTACTTATAACAGCGCTGAATCAATTTATGTAAGCTTTATCATAGCAGTTCCAAGCTATGTGCTTTCAAGGAAACTTGAGTCCTGTAGTCATTATTTTGTAAAAAGAGACCTACTTGACGATCTCGACGTAGCACTATTGGTAACGTTCACATAAACCCTTTTTATTTATGTGTCATATTACGGTGCTAGAATAAAATATCCGTATCAAAATGATCCCAAGATTTATGTGGAATACGTGTTAAACAGTTTATTTATTTAATTGACTAAGTTACTGAAAGAGATGCAGGCTCAACTAATATATCTGATAAACCATAGAAAATGAGGATATGCTCAACCTAATTAATTTACAAAAAGGTTGATCAAAACTACATTCATCGGGTAACTTAGGGTCACCAATGTCCAAGCACAAAACTTGGAGAACTTATATGAAGGAAGTTACTGATCGACACTCCTAAACTTGCAGTAGGGGGCGTCGCTAATGTAGATTTTGTGGATACATAAAATCTACAAAATTAAACTTTGGATAAACAGTTCGATCGTAATTAGTTCCTCATTTGGCCGCCTACAAAAATAAATTTGTAAACTGTAGATAAACTGTTTTGAAAGGTTCTTGCGCAAAATTTCAGAAACCTTCTTTAATCATGAAAACGAAGATGGCGGATGACCGTGATATTTTAAAATGCGATTTTAAATGTCTAGGAACCTAACGAACATAGGTAAATGCTATGTTATTTTCACTTTCGTGTTGATTATGAAGAAGACTGCATCATGGCGTAGTGAAGCTTTCGGTTTCGTCCAAGTGAAAAGTAAATTATTTTACAAATTCGTAAAAAAAATCAACTTTGTGGCTTGCTATATTTATAAATAAAACAGATAAACGTGGTTTAAAACCACTTTTATTTTCAACACTTTGTCGACCGGTTTTGGAAGTACCCTTCCATTTTCAGGAAAATATTAAAAATTTAATATTGTCCAGAAAATGGAAGGGTGCTTCCGAAACCGGTCGATAAAATATTGAAAAATAAAGTGGTCTTAAATAAATTTCATCTGTTTTATTTATAAATTATTTTAGTTTTATATTTACCTCACACATAAATATTTTCCCTTTCAACCTATTTCATCGTTGGGAATGCTGCGATAAGGCTCTTTATTAGGAGAAGAAATGTGAATTTTGATTTTGAAGAGAGGATAAAAGAAATGCAAAACCCGACACATTTTACGACAAGTCAATGAGGAAGGACAAAAACGATTATTAAAAATAATACCTTATCATGCTACAAATATCCTTTTCCACAGCTTTGTTATACACAATTCTAAATAGTCTTATAATTTGGTCTTAAAATAATTTATAGTCACAAAATCTAATGTAATTATGAAATTAATTAATCTAGCTCGTATTTAAAAAAAAACTAGATTATTTCAGCATTAGTTTTGATATTACATAAGTAGAAACCTTCTCATTGAGTTTTTATCAGAAAATCAGGAAACGCGACTAGATAAATACTCGTAAAAATAAAATAAATATTTTAACTTTGGTGATATGAAAAACTTTACTCTCAAATGAAAGTTTATTTATTTATCGGTTAATCCCCATTTCATTGGGAATGAATTTGTCTACTAAATAGAACGGTCTAAATAGAATATGCCATTAATGTTATGTTTACATTGCTTACAAAAAAACTGACTAGAGGTAATATTTTTACAATATCTATAACAATTAAATTAAAACAATAGTTTTATTACAATTTGTACTATTCTATTAAGCCGATAATTACCCACCAGGCTTAAGAGTAATATTTTCTGGTGGTTCGTTTTAGAAAAATTTGGATTTTGTGATTCAAAAAGTCTTCATTTTAGTTTTGTGAGGGAATTATTTTGAGAAGATTTACTCGGAAAATAAGAAAACAATTCCAAAACTTTATTGTTTGAATTGCTTAATAAACAAACAAAAAAATACTACGTTTTATAAAATATGTATATATAATTAATAACTTTTAATTATTTCTTGTATTTAAACAAAATATATGAATTTCTGTTCATTTTTATTTTTCTTTAATATTATTATTGTGTGTGTTACAACTTTTATGTTAATATTATTATTACTATGTATTAATATCAATTATGGAAGGTATTGCATTGCACTACTCCTGCATACCTTCTGGAATATTATTAAAAAGATATTTTTTTTGTATGCACTACGCGCCCAATTAAAATTAAATCCACGTTTACTTAGTAAAAAAATGTGTACCTTATAAGTTTATGATGATTACATACATAACTGGCGCAATAGATAAAACGCATATTTTAATTTAATAGAAACACACGATATAGCATTTCAATTCTCTCATTCGATTTGTTTTATTCATTTAGTTAGGTATGTTCATGATAAGCTTAATATATTATTATGCTATGTCTCAAACCTCTATATGTTATGTTTCTCATAGAATGTAGGTACTTCAAAACAGTTTGCGATTAGCCCAGTCAGTCATTTGTGACAATTCGCACAAAGGAATTATATTAATACGGTTCGTTATTCTATTCATTACAAATGAGCTTAAATCATACGCCGCTGACAAAAGATTATTTTTCATAAAACCCTTTGTGTTCGTATGCCAATAATAAAACCCCTCTTTGTGTTCCCGGTGCCACAATCATTAATCCGTTATCTAAACTACAGAATAGGACATGGTAAAAACGCAGAGAAGGACACAGTGGAATTAAATAATGGACATTGACAAAATAGTTTAGGAAACAACATCACTGGACATTGGACAATGCGTTATTGATATTATTTTTTTAAATGTGTAGGATATTTGAAAACACGAACATAATAAGTGAACGACACGTTGCTTTGTCCGCTTTGTGGCCATTCAAATCAATATCGTCCTTAGGTTCGTTCTGGTGGTCGTCAATGCTAATTCCTCTAAGGATAATGTTTAACCCTTTACTGTTGGGCGCACATTCTCCGCCATCACCTGGACGCATCTGCAATGCGAATAATAATATGTCCCTGCCGCTGACAGCTCCGCTGGAGGTATCGTCTTTGTCCGTTACATGCATCGTTTATGAGACAGAGCGAGAGGTCCCAAACAGAGCTATCAGCGGTAACATATACGTAGAGAGTTACGTCCCTGAAAAGAATTGCAATGTGGTATCGATTATGATTGTAACGATGGATGAAAAGTAAATTTGAAGAAAGGTAGCATTGTAAATATATACATACATTTCAAATGCAGTCGGACACACGAATATCGCACTCCCGCAATTATACTGCCATACATCGAAAATCGGGAGTCGTACCTACACAGTTATTGTGGTCTATAAACACTATATCGTCGCCGGAAAGGCAAAAGGGCTGAAACGCCATTTTGGAAAGCTTACACTAGAGCACTTTAAAGTTTTTTTTTTGTTTTACAATAAAATTCATGTTATTAAGTACCCGGTTGGATTTTGAAAAAAAAAGTTAACTCAATGATTTCACTGAGTTACCTGCAGTGACAATAAATTTTTAAAAGTTCCAAGCTTGTGCCGCTTGAGTCAAGCCTTCTCTCAAATGGTAAATATATGATGGCTGAAGGGCCACAAAAGTCTTCAGAATCAAACGAGACTCAGAGCATTTAATGCAGAAATAGAACTTATCAAAACTGCATGTTTAACTCATATCTGACCAAAGTGTCGCTTAAGCCCTTTTGCCTTCCCAGCGACGATATAGTATCATAATTTATATTGTCAAACATGTAATAATTTTTTTTTTTATTTCTGTATATCATACATAAATCCAATGAATACGCAAATATCCAAATTCCATCATCTCAGTTGGACAGATATGATTTAAGATTTCCACGGCCAAAAGTATTATGGTGGTGGATTTTTAAACCATTTGAACTTAGAACTGCTTTATGGTGTTAAGTTGGTTAAGAAAGATAGCAAAACACGACATAATAACTTAAAATCCATCACGAAAATCAGTTGGACATGTTTTGACATGCGGCAGTGTAGTTGCGGGCGTGCGATGTGTGTGTGTTTATTAGTAGCAAGATGTCGGTGGATGACGGGACCTCAAAGGATTGAGTTGGAACATTCGAAGAACTTCCTGTTCTCGTACCGAGCCCACAGAAATAATATCAAACTCTGTAGAATTTCGAGAACTAGTAAAGAAAACTAAAGTGAGGGGTTCATAATGCGTGGCTTCCTCGTGTTGACTCGTTTCCTTCGCTTCTCAGAAGTCACACGCTAAGTTTAAAGAACGAAGAGGATTTCCAAACAGGATTATTTTTATTAAATCATTTTTTTCATAAATTATAAAAGACTAGTTGTTACTCTTAAAAAATCACGGAATGTAACTTGACTTTCCTAAAAAAAATATTAGTTGCTTAAATCTACCCATTTCAAATATAGAATAATGTCTGCTAAAATACATTATAGGTAGGTACTTTATTAGGTACGTTTTTTTTGGCCTTGGGGGAAATAATTTCACTCAGGACTATGTCACCCCCAAGAATGCTGTGAGGAGGGTGTTTTTGAGGAATGGAAGGAGGGAACCTGGGTTTTAAAGAGACGCATGTTGAAGGAGGGAAGAAACACCGGAAAGACCGGCAAATCGTTCCACAGCCAAGCTGTTGAACATAATAACGAGTCAGTAAAAGCGACCCGTTCTTTAGTAGGGATAGGTAGGAATTTCACTTTTTTTTTCAATTTGATAATTTCAATTAACACCAGTTTCCGAATTCGAAAAGTTCACACTCGTACGTTCGTACGTAGGTACTCACAAAATGAAATTATTATATTGCGTAATCGTTGTTCATTTTTAGTGGTTTTTTGGTCTTTGATTTTTTTTTTACTTGACCTCTTGGATGTTTGTAAAATTTGAAGGGCAGAGACGATGCAGATTTTTTCCCGTTCGGAGGATTGTTTTTAGTATTTTATATATAGACTCGTATCGTATAAAGATGGCGAGTTTGTGGTTGAATTTTTGTGGCCGGGTAATCCGGCAATAAATGACTCTGATAAATAATCAGTTAAATAAATGATCAGTTCCTCTGTCAGGTAAATGTGTTAACCCTGATCCACGAAGAAGCATTCAATATTAGTCGAATAAATTTGTTTTTCAGGGCTTATAGGTGTGATTTTACAACGTTCCCCAAATGGTTACAGGGTATAAAAATACGGTTCAGTAAAGTAGTTATTTTGGTTCATTTTTCATTAGGGACGTCCTTGTGTCATGTCGGATGAGTCAAATCTAACCAATTATGTTTTGTTTTTGAGTTTTCGTTGTACTTTTCATAGGTATTATGATTTAATATGTGTTTTACAGTATACGAGTAATATTTAGCTGTCAATATTTTTGTGAGTGCGAAAGCGCGAAGCCAGTGAGACTACGACATCCTCAAATGGTGTCCGTTATGTGGCTGGAGAAATTGGGGAGAGGATGTAAATATTGACGAGGGAGATAAAAAAGTTCCCAGCTATTCAGATTTGGTCATTAAACATGAAAAAAAAAACATTTGAAGCAACACACGTTTTAAATCATAATAGTAGTATTTCAACAGGATGACACCAATACGAGTATATCAATCATATTCCACAAATCTCCGCTATATAAATGCAATGCTGCAATAGATCCGACATCGTTATTTCGATGTGAAATAATACATTAAAAATGAATAAAATATGTTTTCATACTTCGGGCTTTGAACCACCGACCTCTTGATTTAGATTCGAATATCAGAGAATGTTGAAAATTAATAAATAAATATTTTAATATTGTTATTATTTAACATGCTAAAAACACCAACAACCCCAGAAGAGGTTGTCGTTTACATCACATATCACACTTACAGATTTTTCACTATGTTTGTCCACAGACGACAGTTGCTTCTCATAAAGAGCACAATATCGTCCAAGATTCTTCCGTCTTCGATTCCAAGTTCCGTACTCCATCTCAGAAGTTCCACTGCATCTCATGTCCTTTGACAGTGGGAATGATTATTATTATTTAGCATCGAGCGCCCCTCGCGCCTCCGCGGACAAACATCGCAGCTGCGGATGCAAGCCATAAACACAGAACACGTTTGATATGCAAATTACGTAAAGCGATATATTTCTTGCGCGGACCATGCATCAGCGACCCGTGAGTCGCACCATGAAATCTTTATGACAATGTGCGCGTATTATTCCGCCGAGAGAAATGATTGTGATTAAAACGATTCAGGGAATATTATCTGATTGCTAAGTATTTAAGTGTGATGCAACATAATTATTTATGTATAAGATATATTTTCTTTTTGTGTGGTTTATTTGTATCCACGGTAATTGAGAAACCTACTGAGATTTTATTTTAATATATCGAAAATTTAAAAGGTGATAATTTTCACATCTCTTAAATAATAATTATAGTTAAAATTGTAATTAACTTCAAAGCATCAATGTTTATTTATTATTATTTCTAAAATCGGAAGAAATTAAAATATTAATAATTTTAAATAAAAGTAAGAGATCGTTTAAAAATGCCGCTTATAATGAGGTTTTGATGGCTTAATTGGTAGAGTGTTACTCCCGGATAGAGTTAGTTTAGAGGTTCCATGTTTGAGTCTCGGTCATTACCATTGTTCTTTTTAATTTCTAGCTTTTTTCTGTTTTAGGTTATTAATATTATTTAATTATTATTGTGTTGAAAACTCAATTTATTTATGTACATCACCTTTCTTGAGTGTATATCGCCTTATGTATTGCCTTTCGATAGAACTCGTGTCATATTTATATTGAAACAAAAAAAGTATGCAAAGAATAATCTATTTTTTCTGAATTAAAAAAAAAAAACACTACAAGTGATTTGAAAATTATTGGGTTTTCAATTTTATTCACTAGTTAATAATTTCAATAATATCATAATTATCGAAGTTCTAACTATTTTTTATTTATTCGGGAATTCGGGAATGTTAGTGCCATCTCACATATCCTGTTTGTATGTACATACATACAAATAAGGGCAAAAAATATTAATTATTAAAAAAATAAACACCATTTTATTGAGGTAGCGTAAATATAACGAAAATAAGTTAAGATAACAATTAACAATAATATTACGAACATTGCTAAAAAAATATGGGATATCTATTAATTTAAAAAAATAACATGCAATATAATAATCATAACATCAGTGGTTTAAAGTGCTAATATTTTAGTCGCCTGAAATCTGTACGAAAAATAAATTACTCTGTGACTTGAAAACTTATTTTATAAAAAATGTGGTTTACTATTTTAATTTGAAAAATAGCTACAATACGTGAAAGGAAGGATTTATAATGCATTTTATCATACCCAGAGCGGTGTAAAGGTACTTTAAGAATCGCTGACAATTCAATAAAATCACAGTCGCTCTTAGCAGTAATACTCAAAAAAATATCATTTTGGAGTTTTGTATTTTTTGTATGACAACATCAACAAACAAATCATTCAAAGTAAAAAATCAAGTCGCAAAGTTATTGGTTTAAGAGTGAGATTAATTTAAATAAATATATTACTTAATACGTTTTTTATTTTATTCCAAAACTTTAAAAGATTTTTGAGGAGAGAATTTTATTTTATTTTTCATTCATATCACTTTGACGTTAACAGTTATTTGACCGTACACCGTTCTGACAATTTTTGAGTGCATAATGTAAAATAAATGTAAAGGCACGAATGGTTCGTATGTGTAAATGTTATTGAAATTTTTGAATAAATTAAAAATAGATGTAATTTATAGTTAATATTATTTTTATTCTGTTAATAATGATACTTGCTACTAAAAATAATATTTTCTCAATTTATATAGCGCCATTTTCGTGAATATCACCTCAAGTGCGTTTTACAAAATTTAAAACCCATGGCTTAATTTACCATAAATCTATCTAAATACCTAAAGCTACCTTATTGATAATTACATATTAGTTACTTACGTTTGTCACGGGATGAAAAATTGACGAACTTTTTGTTTAGCACTAGATTAAGGAACGCAGATCACTGCATGAAAATATATTATTGTACTGGTGAGTCAAGCTTTGTAAATTAGGGCAGTTCTGTTATTTATGGATATGATTTTCTGAAGAGATGAGTTTTAAGTTAAGCTCTGAACCCTGTCGAGTATTTTATTATTCTCAGATCATGTGGTAGTCTATTCCAGGCCTTGGGACCTGACACTCCTGCAGCACACTCTTCGAACTTAGTGTCTAGTGTTCGCGTTGGTTTCTTCAAGTTTCCGATAGGCGATGAAATCGCCAATATAAGGGTTGACTGTCATGAATTGAAATCTTCAGGAATACACAGTACTCATAAATAATTTGGATCCATTCCTTCAATTGATTTGTTAATGATTATTGCACATAATCAATAGTAGCACGAATAAACTTTATTGCTAAAATATACAAATAAAACACTCATCCTACGAAGAAATCTTCACCCAACTGAATCTACCCTAAGGGTTGGAGATTGGTCACACACAGAAAAAACTGTTTTAACCTGCTAAGATTTCGTATGATGTTGTATAATATACAATTATTAAATAATATTACCATTACTATGAAAATCGGTATGGTTATGATTACTTACCTACATTTAAATTTTTCATAGTAATTTTTATTTTAATAAATTTGAAATTTAACACAATGCTGTCCACGAAATCTTCACTCAACTGGGTCCACCCTAAGCGTAGGAAATTTTTCGCATACATGAATAACCGCTTTGTCTGCTGAGAGTGTGTATGATACTGTATAATGTATAATATTTAAATAATTCTGTGAAAATTGAAATGCTATATAGTTGTGATTATTGCAAATAAATACAACCAAAAAATAAATCATCACTCAACCTGGCGCATACTGGATTGGAGATTGACCACACAAAGAAAGAGTCGCTTCACCTGCTAAGATTTTGTGTATTTTTGGTAAGTTTTTAAACGGAATGACCAGCCATATTGTACCGCTTATGTGGCGCATTCACCAAGTTATAAAATGGTAAGTAAAGGCGAACCGCACCAACCCCGCTACAAAACTAACGAAAGACCCACTGGAAATATGGCGGCTTTAGCCAACACAGTAATCCCTCGATTATCGCGGATTTTAAGTTAACCGGCTGCTTCCCAAGGTGCAGTTAATTTTTTGCTAACATTGTAATCAGACTAGCCTATCCGTGAAAACAGGGATATATTTTGTTCACCAAATATTACAAACTCATTTCCGCCCCGATTTTGTCCTTCCTGTTCCGTTAAGGTAATAACATCGTATTAATATAACGATTTTTGGTGGAAATTCACCTAAAGATGTTCTAGGTGCATGTACTTTATTTTGTCTGATTACTAAACCAGAATCCTAACTGCTCGAAGCCAGTCTCTAGTCAGAAGGGAGTGAGAAGGGGAAAGAGATTGGAAGGAGGATATTTGGGGCCTATTCAGATCTGATCACTAATCACGGTCAATGTTATTTCAAGTAACAATTTAATGTTAAATGGTGGTCTTTCACCGGAACGACAAATAAATATATATATATTACAAATTAGTTGAATACTGAAAGTTGCTTTTTTTTAAAGAAAAACAAATATTCCCGAGTTATTATTACGAATACCTTGACAATATTTGAAAAACTCCGACTACCATCCATAGTAAGCGTAAAATGTTGCTTGTGCAATGGTGGAGGAGTTACCTAGCAGACTAATTTTATAAAAATTAAAAAATAACTTTGTGTGAGACCCCAAATTTTATTTTCATTTTAATGACCGACTGGTTTCGCTTAGCCTAAGCATCATCAGGGTACAAAAATGAAACTAAACAAAAAATACACTGTGTGTGTATATACATACAGAGGGAGAACACAATATAAAATAAAATAATAGGACAACGAGAAAACAATATAAAAAACAGAGAGAAATTGAGAGGTAATATGAAATGAAAGAGGCAAAACGTCAACTGAGAAGGTTATAAAAGAATAATGAGAAATTTTATGAACTTACGAGAAATATACATAATATTGGACTACTGGACAAATTCAACTGATTATTGAGAATATGACTGTTCATTTTAATGACTCTCTTTATTTATAGTGCGTCTAAATTATTTAGTCTGTTGCCATGACCATTTTTATGGACAACATGAGCACCGGTGCTTTTATTGATAACTAAAAAGTAATTTAACCCACGACGTCCGGGTGGGAATCCTGCGCGTTTTTCCACTTAGCTACTAACCGGCTTACACATGAGTATTTTTTTCTAATCGTAAATTTTGCATCAAATTGTCTCCCACGGTTTCACCAGCCACGCAATTTTTCAAGTACGTTACCACCGCTTTTTGCGAGGGGTACCATTTTACGCTTTTATGTTAAGTGTATTAACATTCTTCTTATATCATACCGCCAAATAGAGCAATATTACGCGGCGTAACATCCCGTATAAGCTTTCATAGTCGGGAGGTTATACCTTTATCCTTTATCGATGTTTTATGTGCAAGAATAAGATTCGAAATTGGGCGGTACAAAATTCGACGCACTTAAGTGCAGGTGTTAATAAAATGAGCAGTGTTCAACTAGTCAATATCTGCCTTGCTTTTGCTCGTTATCGTGTTTATGGACAATGTTTGAATTCTATTGTCAATGAGGATCATCATTATTTCGTCAGTCAATACTAAAATATTACAAAAGCTTTCAAGTAATGCAAGTGTTTTTTTTTAATTGGGGCTTTTGAAGAAAATATCGAACATACGGTGGATCCAGGTCCTATTAAGCGTTGTTGAAGCAGGTTACTCTCAACAACCCGTTGCTGAGGCGCCGTATTTATCAAACCAACTTCTTACTTCCACACTTAGAGTCGTCCTGGTGAAAGGTCGCCGTTTAGCAACGAAACGTTTTTTTTAAGTGGCTTTAGCTGTGTTAAGTTAACCGCTCTGAATAGCCGGGTATTTTTCAATCTTACTCTTCTCCATCTCCATCATATCTTTACTACAATCAGCTTCACAACATGCATCAAAAGGGGATGCCATAAGCACTGGCTCCGGCAGTTGAGACTATAAAAGCACGTATAATTTTGATAGTTTCCGGCAGTGCATTATAACATTTCATCCCTTTATAAAGCAAGCTTTTTTTTATAAGTTTTATTCTTTTTTTTAGCCTAATTTCTTAGCATGTCCTTGTATTTTGTTTGTGAATATATAATGAAGCAATGACAAACACA
The DNA here is from genome assembly GCA_022651775.1 of Drusus annulatus. NCBI lineage: Eukaryota > Metazoa > Arthropoda > Insecta > Trichoptera > Limnephilidae > Drusus > Drusus annulatus. The sequence goes on from JAGWCC010000826.1 coordinate 17,074, forward strand.
GGTCAAAATATACAAAAGAAAAAACATTCAAATCAAAGCCAATGAATGACAAGTCAAAGTTTTGGTAGAGTCGTAAAGAGTGACAAAAATCATTTAGACTGGTAACAAAAATTTCAAGACTATGACTTAAGTTAACAAGTCTCGATATTTTAAGCCAGGGGTTCTCTACGTGGGCAATAACGCCCCCTTGTAGGCGTTTGAGACTTTCAGGGGGGCAGTAGAAAACCCAAAGAAGTGCTTTTCGAAAAAACACCAGAAACCGGTTCCAAAAAGAACTGGATGAATAACCGGTTCCTCGGTGGTCACTGGTAACTGGAACCGCGAACGCGACAGATGGTAAGTAAATAAATTGGTGGGGGGGACTCTAGAAAAAAAAATTCTCTCAAAGTGGGCGGTGGGCAAAAGAAGGTTGAGAATCTATGTTCTAGACAGTGGATAATGATATCCATAATTAGTAGAGTGATGATTGAGGAATAGCAATGTATTGTTTCTGGTGTTTTTTGACACAGTTTGTTGCGCTGTACGGGTATCGTACCAGAAACCTCTCGATTCAAAGATAAATGCGTATACCTAACACGTGACATCACTACCGAATCCACCAATGCCTCTCGTGTATCGGTATTTATCGCTTTAAAAAATGGCGAACATTTTTAAATGCCATTGTTTTCAGGCCGCATTCAATCAGCTTTGCAAGTGTCAGCGTGTTAGCTAAGAGCGCCTACCTAATCCGCTGTAGTATCTAAATGTGTATTAGGATTCCGCGCCCGGCGGAGAGGCACTTGCGATGCATTTTATGAGCAGGGTGTTAAATAAAACAAGCGCATACACGAGGAGGCTTTATGGCGGGTGCTGCCCGCGCGAACGAGATGAATAACTACACGGAGGCGTAAGCGTTAATCCAATGCTGCTGCTCCGTTCTCCGTACTCCGTACCGCTCCGGCGTCATATAATGCTGTTTTATCACCAGCTGACTGAATGAATTCATAATGCTAATTTTAGCAGTCGCACCTACAAGGGTCATTGAGAAGTTCTTAGTTCAGATGAAATATGTTTCTAGCGCACAAATACGGCGGGCGGACGGAGGAAGGAGTTTCAGGGGAGTGAATGCCCTCCCATGTAGATTTAAGAAGAAAAATGGAACATTGCGGGAACACATGAAACATTCATGGCTGATCATATAATTAGACTGAATATCAAGATGTTTTTGAAGACAAACGAATGGATTACTAGAACAAAACAAAGGTAGCTGAAATTACCGTCACGGCCTCTACAATTCAGTTATCTATGTTGGGCACATAGTCAGCTTAAAGATAACTAACTTACTAATTAACCATCATGCCGTTTCTCCGCAGGGGTACGCAGAGAGGACGGATCGCCATGCAACTCTGTCTTGGCACACACTCTTTGCTTCATTCACATACACACACCGTCTCATACATACTCTTCTGTTATTCTGACTCTTCACATGGCCCGATTTAAGTATTTGATTCAAATGATCGTGCCATGTCTTCCTCGGGCGTCTCTGACTTCTTCTTATATTCACTTTCGCATTATATATTCTTTTCGCACTCCTTTCTTTGTTCATTTGCTCTACATGCCCAAACATCTAAGTGTCCTTTTCTTGATCCTATTCATGAATGTTGATGAGATGGGCCGGCATTTTAAAGAGAATTGCCGGCTTTGGATGGATTAGTGCAGTTGAGAATCGGACAAATTGAATGCATGAAGGGAAGCCTATTTCTAGGGACATTAGTAGAAAATTTATTTTTAATTTAATTTATATTTTCTTATAAAATAGCCCTGAAGAAGGCACGGTTGTATGCGAAACATTAAAACTAAAAAACTTTATTGATATGATGATTGCATCCTCGTATACTTTACTTTTAAAAAAAAAACAACCACCCCCAACTTACTTAAGTTACTAAAATAAAATTGGCATTACTTATTTTTCTTTTTACTATTTATGTATTCATTGTTGATTTGCTGTTAATTTCCCCAAAAATTAATGTATAAATATTATTTTTATATTCATTGTTGATTTGCTGTTAATTTCCCCAAAAATTAATACATAAATATTATTTTTATATTCATTATTGAAATGATATCAATAATCTTCAACAAAAATATGAAACTTCAAGAAAGTATAAGATCGATTAAAATGACAATTTTTTAATAAGGTTACGGTAGCCCAATTGGCAGAGACCTTACTCCCAGATAGAGTTAAGGTTTTGAGTTCGAGTATCCATCGCAACCTAATATTAATTGTTATTTTCAGAGTCTTCTTCTGTTTCTCATATTTTGTCGAAAAATATTGATATTGTTTCAATATTTATATTAATTAAGTGTTGCTAAAGTTACACGTATGTTATGAGGCGGGGAGAAGATGGGATGGGAAGAAGATGGGGAAGAGTAAAGTTGTGAAGTATATTGATTTTCGGATGTGGTATAATTTTTATTTTTTATTTTTTATTTCTGATTGTGGGGAGGTTAGTGCAATCCCATATATCTCATAATAGTATATAAGTACATACATACATGAGTAAGAGTGAAAATTATAAAAGTAAGCATTTTGTTAAATATTAAGCGTGGCTAATGCCATTTCAAATAGCATTTCGATAATGAATGGTGGTATTTTATCATGCCGATACTGAGAGTATGTACCACTCTAGAACGGGGAGCAAATGTAGTTGTTTACGCATATCAATTTAATAAAACTTATTTGCGCACGCCGAGTTTCGAACCCGCGATCTCTGGGTCTGGAGCGAAGGAGCTCACCGCTCTACCACGGAGGTCGTTAAATTACTTAAAAAAAAACACACACTATTTTATTGGTCGAGGTTTCAATAACCCGCGCAAACAAATAAATATAATAAACGAACAAACAACGATGATTTGTGCCGCGATAAAAATAATAATAATAAATTAACGCTGAAAATCCAACAATGGAACACCGTCCGATGCAGAACTTAACGCAATTTACTGTCGACTGTGTATTTTGAATAAGTCAATAACCGTATCGCCCTTTGTAACCAAACGCTCCATAACTTTATACTACCTCGAGCGATAAATGTTTAATACGCATTCAATTATTGGAATACGAACAGCAGTTCCGCCAAATGTGTGATGTGGTGGGGACTTGCACGGGGCTAATTCTCGTGGATTGGTTTTGTATACGCACATAGAACACAGTACAGTACACACACAGTACACACACAGTACACACACAGTACACACACGGTACATACACAGTACACACACAGTATTCACAGTGCAGCACTCACCGGAGCACGATTAAAACCCCATTGATGAAATTTCCAAACACCCAATTATTTACCAACCTTTTGTGGAATTTTCTGGAAATATTAACGCGCAGCCTATTAGTTCAATTTGTCAGTTGTGTTGACACACAAACGGTTATCTATTACATGGAACACATGATACTTTGCGATTAAATTTTATTGCATTTTTATTAGTTTCATTAATTTTATTTTTAATCATAATGTTATAGAATATAAATGATCTGATTTTAGTAAAGTTTTTTACGAATGCTTCTGCCCCATGTTTTTTGATTTTATTATGTTAGTAAGTTTTTATTTTGTTTGAAGAACTATTTTTACCTTTTAATTTATAGTGCAGTTTTGAAGGGAATAAGTATTTTCACACGTTAGTGTACATCACCGTTATAAGCTGTTAGTTATTTGATATTTATGCTATTGGGTAAATAAAAATAATATTTGTGTATTTATTTTTCCTTATTCTAGAGTTTATTTCAAAACTGTACTCTTTCAAAATCCACAACATATGTAAATACATACCTTAATACTAGTTTTCGTATTAATCTAGAGCAAAACTGCAGTTTTGCATTTGTGGGTCTTATAAGCAAAGGCAACAATCTACGAAAACGGTTTGGTAGCATCGTCAACTTTTTAATGTTTATTATAAGAAAACCGTGAATTTTGTTTACCAAAATGTTTGTGTACATCAAACTAAAAACAATTTAGAACAATAATCTATAAATGTATCAATATTTTCATGGAAGGAAAGTGTATAAAACGCTTTACCAACTTTTCAAGAAATAATTTACGATGAAAAAGATTGCTGCCTTTGCTTCTATACCCCTTGTGAAATATTTCAAATAAGTTCCTCTATAAGAATTAGCAAAGTAGGTACTATTTTATTGTTATTATTCCGCTTTGTAAAGAGCGATCGAAGCTTATATTAAACATTTTCAAATTGGCACAACATAACAAGCCGCCATAATGGAGACTTCACCTTTGTGCTGTGCACCATATTGCAAGAAGTGCCGAATAATTTCACTTTATAAGCAAGATGTTATCGAGAGACCGAGCAACAAATACTCCCCGACAAGCCTTCTTCGAGGGCTGGGCGTCGCCCCCGAGGATAAAACAGGGGGTATGTTCTCTTTCACAACGTCTCGTCGTCGCTTGCAGTGTCGCGATACAATACTATCCGACTTGACACCTCCGTCACGCCTCTGGGGCGCAGCCAATATCTCCCCCCGGAGGCAAAAAGTCACCCGAACACAAAGAAACAATTTGACGGAACTCCACAATGAGATAGTAGAATGTATTGAGTGGTTTCTTAGCGAGTTTGAGAGGGCGAGGGCGCGAGCGGCGTAATGTGCCGCCGCGAATTTATAAGTGAGGTTGCTGACAATGCGGCCGCGCTTCGGGAACTTTGATAAGGAGGCTTTATTGATTATGTTCAAATGCGTAAAGGAAATAAAAACATCTTTATAGCCCACGGAAGAGGCTAAGAGAGAAGAGTATGCATCGGGGATTGCAGCCTTTAGAAAATAGATGTCTGGTGGGAATTCTGTATTTTCTACCGGTATTTTAACAGTAGATGTTCTTTTGTTTTATTGGTCTTTAAGGCACAGGTGCAGGAGACACGCTATTTTAAAGCACAACGGGTCGTTCGCACGACTCTTTGGAATGACTTGCAAGCTTTTTTTTTGCTACCTTATATAATATAAGATAAATCTCTTTAAAATTGTGCTTTACTATTGTCTTTGCATAAACAGACCCACCGCACTATATCTAAAAAACCATCAAAAACACATCTTAAAAAATACAATTTGTTAATTTAAAAAAATGATTTCAAACTATTGAGATCTTTTCACCGACTTCACAATAATATTGCGTTCTTGTAGAAATGCACGGAAAACATCCGAAACATTTCGCAGATTTTCAAAAACAAAGCGTCTGATACCCCGCTGCACCCCGACAAATGGAATCACTCCAACATGGCGGAAATAGGAAGACATCGCGCAAAACAAAATGAAAATTCTGTCAGTTTGAAGCCTTGTTTTCCTTTGTGCCTAGACAACCTCCTCCATCGCGCTCCCCTCGCCCTGGGAGACATCTTGTTCGGAGGGAAACAGATCCTGCCTCATATCTATCAGTCAATATCAACTTTAAATTTTATTCTGTAATATGCATCAGGATGGTGACACAACATCCAAAGCACCCGGCGCCACGATGACGGGTTTCTTTCACAATTTTAAATACCTTTGAATTAATGTATTTTTGTCTCTTCCTGTTCCTGTTCCTTTGCCCATGGTTAGGTTTTGAATGTGATTTGTTTATGTATAGAGGAAGTGTAATATATTTGAGAAGGTAACATGTTACGTTGAATATTATTGTTATTATCAGTTATATTCGGGAAGACAATATTATCAGAAGCGGATATTAAGAATGGATTTGTATTTGTATATGTATTTGTATTGTATTGTTAGCTAAATGAGATCGATGTTGGTTAATAAAAAAAAAGTGCTCTCATGTGATTGGATCAAATCGAATCGCTGCAACGCGCCGCGTCGTACCGATGCATGCAATGTGCCAAATCGAGAATTCAAAACGCTAAAAAGAAATTTATGAAAAGCTTTCAAAAATTTGAAACGCATAGTTTGGAAAATAGTTGCAGCTTTGAGCTTTTAAATACATATTGTATGATTGAGTCCACTCACCTGCCATCCTTACTTACTTTATAATACAGAATATTATGACATTAGACAGAACAAGATATTTATAGTTGTTTAAAAAAATGGCTTTATTTTTTTTCTATCTGCTGTTATTGTAGAAAAAACTTTAGTTTTCGTTAGAAAAATATCACGTAAAATGCTTTACAACTCATGTCAAAGATATAATAATAATAATAAAGTTTTATTCCAGAAGGTATGCAGGAGTAGTGCAATGCAATACCTTCCATAATTAATAATAATACATAATAATAATAATAGCATAAAAGTTGTAATACACACAATAATAAATAAAAATAAACATAAATTCATAAGAAAAAATAAATAAAAATGAAATTGAAATAATAGGACTTATTTCTACAAAACGCCATCAAGAGGGAGTCCATCCTGATATATAATTGTATATATATGGTATTTATATATACTCACAGAAGCAATTATTTTTTAACGATCCTGCCAATATTTAACATTAACACTCGTCACACACCAACAATAAACCAGTATTTAATTCACAAACACCAGCACAAAACACGAACTCAAAATCAAACACACTTCTCGCAAAACTAAATTTGGAATTAACTCCTTACAATACATTGTATATACTCAATACAACGCATTACCCGAAGAATTAAAACTCCCAGTTGCGAATAAAAATATATTGTCAAAAGCACTAAAAGGACATTTTCTCGTCAATTTTATTAATTAGTGATATATTCTATCTGTAAAACCTCTGTCTGTGTGAATATCTTTCTTTATTAAATTTTTGATGTTTTTCTAATTAATATCTACTCCGATGAGTCTCTTTTGGTGTATTTTTTCGATTGTTGCCTCTTCTTTTGTACTCCCTTTTTTTTAGTCTTCTTAATATTATTTCATTTTATTTTATAATTTTGTCCTTCCCGGAATGGGTTTTTTTTATTAACTCCAAGGGAATAATATACCTAAAAGTGTTTTTTTTTGTAGTATGTTATCATTTTAATAAATAATTAAATCCAATATTTAGAATGACTTTATTTTTCTCACAACAAAAGTTTATAAAAAATACATTGAAACAGACATGAATCGAAGTATTGGGGCCCTCTCGTTGTTCGACTGCGGCTCCCAAGAAGCCCGCCTCAGTGTAGTTCAGAGAATCGAAACTTCATCTGGAATGCTTGATATCTGCTTAGAACACATCGTAGAGTGCACCCGGGCGTGGGCCTTGCCAGCGTCCTATCACAGGAACAATGTGTTACAAGGGCCTCTTTCGCTCGACAGACTTTGGTAATCCCACCTCTGTGTCTAAGACCATTCAATTACATTTTGCTATTATGATAGATTATACTTAGATTCGTTGTAAAAGTACTGACGTTATATTAATACTCGTCATGTCGGACTCATGGCCTAGGGCCTCCAGTGCCTTACTGTGTTCACGATTTGCCAAAAGAATTTATGTTTGAAAAATAAGAGAAAGCAATCACTTTGTGGCTTGGCATATATGGTATTCTATTATTTTCTCACTGTTCCGTCATTTTATTTTATATTTTTTTCTACCTCTGTATGTATACACACTTTGTATTTTTTTGTTTATTTTAATGTTGTACCCTGATTATGCTTAGGCTAAGCGAAACTGGTATTTTACAAAGTAATTTTTTCATTTTTTTGGAAAAGATTTCTGTTTATTTTTTTTAATTGAGAAAGGTTAATTCGACTCCTAAAAAGGTTATCTTCAAACAATTAGAAAATTATAAAATGCGATTTCTTCCTACCAAAAAAGTTAGCAGTAAAATCACAATGATGTAGTAATGTATTAGCCTACACATTATTTGTTGAACTAATAAATTTGAAAAGGAAAATACTCAAACAACACAATAAAAACCGTCGTAGATAGGTATCAATCAACCTTGGGTATAATGAACTACGTCAGAGGAAAAGTCAGTCGTTATTAGTACCTCCAATATTGATTAAAACGTATTGCCACCTCGACACCAACTTAATCTATGAATTAATCAGAGGGTTGGGGAGTCATCTCCCGTCTACCTTGAACAAAGGTATCGAATTCTCGTTAACCCTTTCACGGGGGTTAGAACGGAGGAAGAAGGAAGGAAGGATGCCTCTCCTTAAAGGAGATAAAGAGGGGTTAATTATCGTGGGTTTCGTGTAATTGATATTAATTACCGTTTATTGCAGATTCAGCCGTCGGTTTTACACCTCTGGATAGAGTAAAATCTTATCTTTATACGGTATTTCAGGTTTAGTATCCGCGTAAAGGCTGTCGAGGTTCAAGCAATGTTGTAAATATACTATTCGCTGGGTTCTGGAAAGCTGAAAACCGATGGCATACATTTTTTATAGGTCCTATGCAATTTAATAGGCATGAGGTAATAGCCTTTAGAAAACTTTAATTATATTTATTGATCTTAAATTGATTTGCAGAATGATATTAAGAAACATACTTAAACGAAATGATCATATGGAAGAAAAAATTGGAGGTATACGTGGTTGTGTATGAATACTTTTCAGAGAAGCAAAAAATTGGACAAGGAAATTAATGGTATGGTCAAGATTCTGTTCTAGTAATCTATTTATTTTACATAAGCAAGAATTCATTGCTGAAAGATATGTTAAGGGAGCAAAATAAAAATTCAAAAGAGTTAAGAAAACTTATACATAAAAAAGACTCAACTGACCTTCAATATAAAAAAACCTTTTATTTGAATATTATTATTAATCGGATATTATTTTGATTCGATTGGATATTAATTTTGAGAAAAGTGTAAATAAATATCAGCTATAATTTTAAGTTAATAAAGTGATTAAAGCCTATCTGATGTAACCTACCAGGTAAATAGGTTCCTGTATATTTTCTTTCTATTTAATTTAAATTAATAGTAATGTTAACTAGGAAATAAGATTTGCACAGTGTCTTTGGGGTGATTATTCACAAAAAACGGCGCTGTTCAAATTATCCAAGTATCATTATAATTATTATTGGGTAATAAATGGTATGAAGTCTGGGTCAGGAAATTTCAAGGTAAAAACGTATTGGATCTTGCAAATTTATCTCGGTATTCCAGTGACATAGCACAGTAGATCTGTAGTAAATCACAAATTCCGTTAACAGTCGACATTAATTTATGAATTCTGTTGTGTCACTGAAGTTTACTAATATTTTTGTCATGTTTCGATAGTAATATTTATAAATGGATTGCTTATATAGCGCTCTTTTCGTGGAAAAATCACCCTAAGGGGGGAAAACATTTTTTTTTAGAGTAGGTATCTACTTTCTCTATTGTAGTTTGAGTATGTAACTGTAACAAAAATTGTTATTTTTTATCTGATAAATTATTAAAAGTACAATGCTCTTTACATAACTTAATTGCGTAAACTACCAATTGAAAAACTTTTACGTCTCTATTAATATTATTTATTTATAAATCTTTTCGTTTTTAAAACGTCCCTTATATATTGTAATTATCATTTTTTTATTTTATTCTCTTACTATTCTCAAAACAAAAATCCATTCAAGTGTATTAACTATATTATTCCGACAGTTGACAAATGCGCAATCAATTATTAATTGTATTAATTATTTGTTTTTATATTGACTCACCTTCTTTGTTGCAACTCATCCAGTTCAACATTCTTTACCGTAGACTTAGAAACAATGAATTGCTGTTCCTCAATCATCGCACTTCTAACTATGGCTATCATTCTCCACTGTCAAGAATGTCAAGACTTGTTTACTCAAGCCATGGTCTTGAAATTTTTGGTACCAGCCTAAAAAAATATTTTTGTCAAAACCTTGATTTGACCTTGTCTTTGACTTGAGTGTTCTTTCTAATTTGTATTTTTATCATTGTTTCATAAAAATATTATGTATGTGCTGTTTTTTTCCTAATGCTATTTTTTCCCCATTTCGTATTGTGTAATTTTTTTTGTAATTGGACAATAGTCCGTTAGTATATAAATAAATAAACAAACTTGTCACGGCATGATTGGTTTCTTAGAACAAGCATATGCCCAGTTATAAATTACTTATCTTGACTGGGCATAATGTATCCATACTTGTATTGCAGCTTACCTTCGACACATCTATGTATATACTCGTACCTTGTTTTCATTAGAAATTTCTGAAAAATTGTATTATCGTGTTTTTTTACTGAGTATAAAAAAATAAAGTACTCAAATCCACCTACAAACTATTTCGCTAATGTTCTTTTTTTAATTATAAATTCGTAGAGAAACACAAAATCTAAAAAAATTAAATAATAACTTTGTAAAAGACCACAGATTTTAATTTAATTTTTATGACTGACAGGTTTCGATTGGCCTAAGCATCATCAAAATAAAATAATAGAACAGCGAGAAAACAATAGAATAACATTTAAATTATAACAAAGGAATAGAGAGAAAGAGACAGATAATATGAAATGAAAAGGACAAAACGTCAATTATGTATAATATATTTTCTTGTTTTCTCTGTTTTTTTTTTTTTAATATACATTATTTTCTCCTTCAGTATCTATATATAACCTCACACTTTGTATTTTTCGCATAGGCTAAGCAAAACAGGTCGGTCATAAAAATTCATGTAAAATCTGTGGTCTTATACAAAGTTATTTTTTGATTTTCATTAAATATGTCAAACCATAAAGGGATTGCTTTCTACGAAAATACAAAATCCTTTACAGCATAAATGCTGATTGAAACGCACGATGGTAACTGCTGAATTGTGATTAACGTGACAGCAACGCAAAATGACACCGGAGTTCTATCTTGATGCTCGGTGGAGATCTAAGAGCGACGCCGACGAGAGCCGAGGCCGACGTCGGCCAGCGGCGACTGCAGCGCCGGCCGCTACTGCGTCTATTTGTGAGGATATAAATCACACGAGGTATTCTTTTCGCGTCCGCCTGAATTCAGTTGGTGACAAGTACTGGAAGATTAAAACGCTTAGTTGGCCTATGTATATTGAGTATGAATGACTTTGGTTAATAATTTTTTTAATATTAATTATTTGAACAATATCAATAATCTTCAATGTAAACATGAAACAGAAAAATAACGGTCACGACCAAAACTCGAACTTGTAACCTCTTCTCAATCCGGGAGTAAAATGCCAGTTTATTATAAAGTCTCGGTGGCTCAATTAACAAAAGCGTTACTCCCGGATAGGGTATGAGTTCCGAGTTTGAGTCTCGGTCGCGACCGTTATTTTTCTGTTTTTGATATTATTTCAAAAATTAATATAAAAATAATAGGCATAAAAGCTTAAAAGTTAATTCTAATTTAACAAATCTTTTTCTTAACTCGCAGAAGTTTTTTTTTTACATTAATGTTTGCACTTTGCATGGGTATTTATTTGTGTATAGTAAATAGAAATATAATTAAATTAAAGGAGGAAAAACAGGTTATGACGGTTTTTTTATTTTTTTTTTATTCAGTATTTGCATGACTTTATACTGCCGCTATAAAAACACTATTATCGACTAAAATAAGTGATTTTCTTGACTGAAATAAGTATTTTTTATGTCAAAAATACAATGGAAGCACTAATCTAGAAATAATACAGATATCACGCAACTCTTTCTTATAACGGCAGTATAAAGGTGGACAAATATTTTTTAAAGAGAATATTTCCCAAGAGTCCCAACTGCTCCCAACCGTTTGAAGCTAGTAGGACTATGGTACTCCCAATTGACGTATGTACTAGTGGAAATTTCGGAAACCATAAGGAAAAATCACAATTAACTTATGTTTTAAAACAAAAATTCAACAAATAAATTAATAGTCACCTAAGTACTTATGAATAACAACAACTTTTAACAACATAATAAAATGGGTTTAGTCGTGTTAAGTGACCAAATCTTAATAGCCAGGTACTTCCCAAACTTCCTATTTTACATCTCATTCCCTTCTTTACTACCTTTAGCCTTCTTTACAACTTACCCCAATCGGGAATGCCATAGCCCAACTGGCTCCAGACATTTGGGACTATTATGCGGTATTCACACTTTTTTTTAATCATTTATAGAAACAGTTTTAATTATATTCACATTCTTTGTACATTATTAATATTCTTTCAATTATTAATATCAAATGAAGCGTAAATCTACAAAATGTTTTTTTTTAATTCGATATTTAAATTGCTAATCAGGCTTTGGTTTAGTTAAAAGTGGTACAAAACGTATTTACTATAAAATTTGTCGGTCATAAAAATAAGAATCAAATCTGTGGTCTTGTACAAAGTTATTATTTCATTTTCATTAAATATGTCAAACCACAAAGTGATTGCTTTCTACGAAAAAAACCAAAAAGTATTTAGTATAATTCGTTCATAATGCGAGCCAACAATGTGTTCGCTTTCTATCTTATAAACCTATGTATATCGTAATAGGATAATCCACCAAAAAAACTATATTTTTTACACTTTCACAATAAATTCTATGCTATATTTAGACTCTAAAACAATTGTGGATTGCGATTACCCGATTGAAATACGCACACAAACGCCGTAGAAATGATGTGTTCAGACGTTAATTAATTAAAGGAATCAATCTAATCACTTACAAAAGCTTGAAATGACCCATAGACCCGAAAGTGTTACTGCAAACCAATAATATCTCTGTTAGCTACACGTCGTTACCAATAGTTCCTACAACTGGTTAACAGTTAAATCGTAGTTTACACAAAACAGTGTATCAACGTGGAATATGCCTCCACGGTGTCCTGTACTTCCAAACATTGCCATTAAATTGTTTAATTAGTTAAACAGGGCGAGGCATTAATTGTTTCAGTTAATTAATACACAAATGTACAGGACGTTGAATGTTTACCCATAGCCTAGACAGCGCCTATACTATGCAGCATCATACGGCGCTTTTACAGTGCGTATTCAGCGACGCGATGTGCCGGATATTGTATCTTAATTAACGGTCTACCTGTGAAATTAATTAAAGAATATAAACCTTTTTTGGGGGAATCAAAATCAACGGTTTTTGTATTTAGTTGAATTTGTTCACTTCTTTGGGTCTATTTATTATAACCTTGGAGTAAGAATATATATGAAGAGAGAGCTAAATATTTTTACCCAATCTATACAAATTTACGATAAACCACTTTCTCCGGGTTGTTACGTCGTAAAAAAAAAGTTATGCAGAAAACGACCAATTTACAATTTGCCAAAATCTAGTTTCACATGTTTTCCAATTGATAAATACGATATTTCTATCTGCTGAAAACACCCAAGCTTTGAATGAAGCTTATTTGGTTAGTCAAGTTTTGATTAACTCACATTATAGATAATTAACTTAAATTAAAGTTTAAAAACATTACATAAGAAATACATATATGTTTAAAATTTATACATTGATAGTTCACAAATAATCTATTTATTATAATTCTAATAAAGAAAAAAACACTGATATTTACTTTACAAATGCCGTTATATGCTTTTGTATCGTCATATTTTCAAACATTTTTACATGACTACGTTCAATTATATCACTATTTCAGCGATTACAAGATGGCGTAAGATAATTGGTAGCATCGCTGTGGCGAACTGCGCTGTCGCAACTGAAAGTCGGACGATGGGTACATCGTTCATTTCCACGACGATCTAACGGCATTTGGCAAACAAATTCTTGGCCGTCATTGTGTGTGCGGGGTCAAGCCGAAGCAGCGAGTCGCATTCAAGTTCAATTCAGTGGCATTCCTCGGCTGCATTCCGCACTTGAAGCTGACCTGCATCGCGATGCCGAACGGTACGGCGCGCGATGCGTTGAAGAGCACACTGTTCTCTATTAGCCATATTCGCAATACAACTCTGTCTTGGCACACACTCCTTGCTTCATTCACATTCATACACCGTCTCATGCATACTCTTCTGTTATTCTGATTCTTCACATGACCCGATTCAAGTATTTGATTTACTTGATCGTGCCATGTCTTCATCAGGCGTCCTCGACTTCTTCTTCGATTCACTTTCGCATCATATATTATTTTCACACTACTGTGTGGAGTTAATATAATACATTTTTTTTTTAGAAAGCAATCACTTTGTGGTTTGACATATTTAATTTAAAAAAAATAATTACTATGTATAAGACCACAGATTTTATTTTAACTTTTATGATCGGCCGGTTTCGCTTGGCCTAAACATCATCAGGGTACGAAATCAAACAAAAACAAAAAATCGTAGTGTGTGGTTATTTTAAAATAAAAATTAGTAAATATTATTTTTATATTATCTGTCTTTCTCTCTGGTCCTTTCTTGTAATTTAAATGTTATTCTCTTGTTTTCTCATTGTTCTGTTATTTTATTATATATTGTGTTCTACCTCTGTATGTATGAGTATATATAACTCCACACTATGTATTTTTCTAAGCGAAACCGATCGGTTATAAAAATAAAAATAATATTCGTGGTCTTATACAAAGTTATTTTTTCATTTCTTTTAATATAATACATACCAACCGTGTCTAGTTGAAAAGCGTTATTCCACATTTTTCTGGAAATACAGGAAATTTGGGCCTTAGTGATAACATAACGGTCATGCTATTACGCTCGACACCTGATCACAATTTGATCAAATGCTGAAACGGTCTGAGAATCAGTGCTTAACTGTGGCGATTGTTTGAAATGGTAACGTTAAAAAAAATCGTAATGACGCTAATCATCGATTTGTGTCGTTGTAAAATGTGACAGTGGTTCCAACCACTAGGCCTAAGTTTGCTTGCAAAAAATGTAGAATAACCCCTTTGACCTAAACACGGTTGATAGTGTTTTTTTTTGTTTAATTAAAAAAGTTGCCAGACCACAATGAAGGATTTTATGTTTGAAAATAATGATGACATTGTTCTGGGCGAGATGTTCTCTCAACAGGGTGGCGCTACGTGCCGAATCGCAACCAACGACTTATTGAATCAAAATTTGACGAAGTTGATTTTGAGAAATGGATCTCTCAATTGGACATAATTATGCAGAAAGCGTCCAACCCACAATTTACCAAAATCGAGTTTGACATGTTTTCCTATAAATAAATACGTGATTTTTATCTTTTGAATACATCCAAGCTTCAAATGCAATAGATTTTTGGTAATTCATTTTTTAACTAACCCACATTGCAGATATTTGACTTAAATTGAAGTTTAAAAGTATAAAATATAGCATAGCATACGAAATACAATATTTTTTTAGTAAATATATTGATAGATTTTAAATTATCTATTTATAAAAGTTCTCATAAAGAAAAAAAGGCTGATATTACAAATTTCGTAAAATGCTTTTTTATCGCCATATTTTCAAACGCCTTTTTCACAGTTTTTTTTTCTTTTTGGGGTTGGATTTTTTCTGCATAAACACGTCCAATTGACTTCCAAAGTAATGCGATTCGACACCTCTTGATTATTTCCTACGAGGCTACGTGAAGTCACTAGTTTATGATGATAAATTAGCAACATTTGATGGCTTAGAAGCTGACTTTAATAATATATCGTTCAAAGCAAATAAGAATAATGGAGTTTTTTTTTTGAATTCTTAGAATAAAGCCGGCATATCTACCTCGTATAGGTAGTGGGAGACGTTGCTCGCCTGAGTTCGAAATCGTCTGAGCGCGGCACGATAAAATATGGCGGATTTTTCTCGTTTCTATTACCACGTGCTGTTAACAAGATTCGTGAATTTTTCCGCCTGGTAAAGCGGGTGTGAGGAAATGTGAACTTGAAATGTTCATGAATTTCTTGATTTCGGCACATGAATGCTGAATGAAGCAAAAATATCTATGCGACGTTAGGACTGGAAGGGTGATGGAATCAAATCGAGTAAGTAGTGAGGATGTGAAAGTAGGGAATATTTTGCTAAAAATAATTGAATCTTAAATAAATGTCAGTGATGTATAACTGTGATTCTTTGCTTTGGAATTAACAGCAGTGGATGGTGTCACCGAACCAAAACTATCCACAAATCTGAAATTGTCCTGTCTGTTATGTAATATTAGACTTTATCAAAATCCTTTACATATGCCGAAAATCAATCGTCCCAACTCCTACTTATACAAGTATACTAGTACTGGGCGTTGACAATAATTCGAAAAAGTGCTACGGTCGTTATGGTTGGTAATTGTAAACTGTTGAATATAACCGTTGGAAATAACATTGATTTTAATATTAATAATCCCCTCTTCAGAGAGTTAACAGTTGGACCATTGGCGCCGTTGAGGGTGTTATTTTATAACGCAACAGCTATATTTTACTAGCCACAGGTAGATTCGCTTGACGCTAGGTGCTACGTATCGGCGCGTTGAATAAAATTCGTATGCAACTATTGATATCCAACTATTGGAGCAAATGTTCGTCAATAGCGTTGGACGTTGATGGCATCTAGTTGTTATTTCCAACGGCTAGTTATATTTTGATACAGTACTTCATACTACACACCCATTATACTATAAAAGGGGAGTGTTCCACAATTCGGGAAGCCATCCTTCAAGAGCACAGAGTGTGAACCCGAGCAATTAACAGCAGCGCGATGACAACCGAAGCGCCGAACGCAACTCCTCCGCATGACCGCCCATCAGTCGCCGACCAACAACCTCCCTCCGCGACCGACCTCGCCAGCCCGCTCCGGCGGTGGAGAGCCGCCGCGGCGCAGTTTACCGCCGCTAATCCCAGGGATTCCCATCCACCCTCGTTTCTTTGCCGTTAACTTCATCAATCCACTTAGTACAGCATACTAATCGTATCAATATTGCTAATGGATACTGTGTCTACATAGTACGCTAAGCTGTAGGACAAAGTAGCCTCGCTTTCTGTTTGTGTATTGGATTTTTATTGGGAAGCTTATCTGCTACGTAGGCAGTCCTCACTCTTTACACGTATAGAAGTTAATTAAAAATGTTGAGATAATATACAATTGGAATTAAAAGTATCGAATATAAATACACACTGAATAATAAAGACACACTGAATTCATTACATACAAATTTATTTATTTTGGGTTAAGCAATAAAAAAGCTTGTAAAAAAATAATTATATGCCAAAGCTCCATAGTGACGCTAATGCCTACTGCCCACCGTCTCAAAGTTCTTGATAGAGCTGACAAAAATATTGACTTTTGCGGTGAAGATTGTTTAAAAAAGTCATATGGACTCCACTTTCAAAATATGAATACATTCCCGTTACTTGCAGTTACACTAAGAAATATGTCATACTTACCGTTGTTGAGTTGAGATATATTTAGCGGAGGTATTTTATATTTACTTGATGCGAGTTATTTTCTGTTATATTTAGCGACACAATTTTTCGGAATACGTTAAATTCTGATGCTATTTCCTCTTCTTCGCTTTCAATTAAAACTCGACCAACATTATTCCATTCAAAAACATACTTGAGAGTGTCGAGGAACTATAGGCATCCGCGAAAAACGCGTTATTTGCAACTAAGAAAACTAACAAAGATATATAATTCCAAATCGGCAAAAGTGTTTTTTCTCTCCGCCTTGATAATAATAAAATATTAACTTTTGTGACCGAAATCCCCGACAATCAAAAAATGATTATACCACCGAAACGGAGGCTTTCTCGCTTATTTTTAAAACTGTATTTACATCGCGAGGGCTCTCGAGTCCGCGACGAGGGTAAACCCGAGTTACTGTAATACGAACAAAAAGAGAACAAGGGATACATTAAAAAGCGCTATTTCCTTCCTTAATTCTGCTCCTATTGTGAAATCCTTAGCACTCGGCTCTGTGGGTTTCTTATTAATAAAATTGCACCTAAATAAATCTACTTTAGGCGAGCAATAAGAGTTCCCCGCACTAAATCCCTTTTTACCGTTTATTACAGCGGCCACTAAGCGCGTCTCCCCCAGTCTTCTCGCCAAATCCGGAATTTTATTTATACTGTTACTGGTTTTTTTAAATGTGTATATAAAATTTCAAAGCGAATTCGTTTTATTATGTAAACGTCGCTATATTTTTAATTATTCGACTCTTTCAGCGGACGTGCCGGGGGCGCCGATTGCTTTTCATTTGGCTGAGAGGGTGGATATCGCGGCCCGGCGCGCTGATCGCCCGCAATCGCTTTCAGCGAGGTATTACATTACAGGCTTTTCATCATCGGTGCAATATTAATGCTATCATTATGATTTTCAGTATTTTACTTTCAATGTTAGGCCATGTTGCGTCTACTCCTACCACCGTTACAATTGTGGAAATTTGTTAAATATAAATGTTTATTCAATAAACAATTAAAGATGTCTAGAAGTTATTTATTACACTTCCATATAGATTATCACAATGATTATACATGTATGTAGGTATCAAATGAGTGGTAGATACTCTAATTATCGCTATGGTGAAAGACCATCATCCAGAATCGAAAAGTGGGTTTAAATGGCTTTAGCCGTGTTTGGTGACCAGATCGAAGACCAGAGAGGTACTTTCCAACCTATCTTGTCTCATCTCCCCTTCTTTCAGCATCACAATATACAATTGGGGAAGCCATAGCCTACTTGCTCCAGACGGTTGGAAGCAGTTAGAACTTTTGTGTGTTAATCACATTAAAAAATCTAAATGCTTTCACATAGATATAAACCTAGTTATAACATGGTATTCTATTCTGAGAAAGCAAGTAAAGCGATTTGCAAAAATATTATTTTATGAATTCAAACAATTTTTATTTGTAAAATTACCAAACAATTTAGGTTTTTGTTACACAACTTGTCATTTACTGAGGTATAGGAATCTTAATATCGTCTCCCCCTCCAAATTTCGAAACAGAATAAAGAAGATATATAAATAAATTAAATGTTCTCTCTTACGTTTATTTTGTCCTATTTTTGTCATCATTTATTATTATGTATATGCTATTCTTTCTCTGTTGTTCTTTTTTCCATTTCGTGTTTAATATGTCTTTTTTGTAATTGGACTTAAGTCCGTTAATTTATAAATAAATAAATGTGACTAAAAAGTAACCAAAATTTGTCACCTTGGAGGCAATATATTTTCACTTCGCGTGAGCATCAATTCGGTAGGTACCAACTTGGTGATGAAGAAAAGTATAATCCTAAGCATCCGTTTTCCAAAAAAATCAAATTTTATAATTACATAAATAAATGTGAATTCCCAGTGAACTGTGCATTTAACACATACGCAATGTTTGCACATAATTATGAAACAACCAATTCCCACTTAGGCATAATTTAATTTATTTTTTAAATCAGTTTTTTTTTCAAATTCTCATAAAATCTTGAAAACACAGCGATTGTGGTTGTGCAGGTTGGGTAGGAAAAACACCCCCTCCATAAAAAATTAAGCCCTACGTTCTCATTTCGAATTTCATTACTGGTTCGCCTTTAGTGCGCGTAAAAATTCTTAAGTAGGGATTCCGCCCAGTGGATTGGGCCGACATTACGTTTTCTTAAACTTTTATTTACTGGCGCAAATCTCGGGCAATACAAGGGATCTTTCGGGCCACCCTGTTACGGTCAAATTGCTTTTATTCTAGAGTGGATGGAGGCCACTTCATTTGAATTTGCAGACTTAAAATATTATAACGATAATAATAAAGTGATTGAGGTTTTGAGAGCATTTTTACGACCCTTCGTACTGACATTTGTTCGCCGTGTACTTAGCGGTCCGTTATAAAAAAAAACTATGGGCAGTGTAAATTATTTGATATTAGTTTTTTTTAATTATCATTCAGCGATATTTAATTATGTAATTTAATTTGGCATTTAAATAATTATACCTACTTCTCAACTGTGAGCCAATGAACAGGCTTAAAAATATATTTGATAATTTTATATATTCGTAGAAAGCAATAACTTTGTAGTTTGACATATTTAATTAAATTAAAATGATAATTTTGTATGAGACCACAGATTTAATTTAAATTTTTAGGACTGACCGGTTTTGCTTAGCCTAATCATCATCAGGATACCAAATTAAACGAAACAAAAAATATATAATTTGTGGTTATATATACTCGAACATACAGAGCGAGAATACGATATGAAATTAAAATAAGATGACAAACAGTAGAATATAATTTAAAATTATATCAAAGGAACAGGGAGAAAGAGACAGACAATATGTAATGAAAGAGGCAAAACGTCAACTGAGAGAAGGCGTTTAAAGAATAATAAGATGTTTTTCTGAATTTATAGTAAATATAACTTATATTGGATTACTGAACAAATTTAACTGATTATTAAGAATATGGCTGTCAATATTTAATGGCTTTTTTTTTATTTCTAGTGCTTCCAAATTATTTAATCTGTTGCCATGACCATTTTTGTGAAGAATATGGATTATAAATTACATCAACTCTATTGATGATTGCATCATCTTTAAATCGGATCTTTTCGGCCTGAAATTCACTACACAAAAATAAGTAGAACACTCATCATTCATTTGGATTTGAATATTGCTTATGCTTTAAGTTCCTTAAACAATTAAGGTTTAATTTCTCTAACGTAAGTATAAATAAATGAATTATTTAATGATGCTTTGTTTTGAACTTATTTTATGTTGCAAGGGGAACCTTAGACTGACAAAAACGCATTGGTCGAACATATTTTGAGCAACCTGGACAGAGGCTTGGGGTTCGGGTGACGTTTTTAAGGGGTCAAGAAAGATTTTATTTATGGTACAAATTCTTTCTTAGCCCTTTCCTAGACGTTGCATGAGTTTTAAAAGTCTCGCCATTGGGGACGTTAAACCTTATTTTTTTATTGTTACTAGCATTATTATTTGGGTTAACGGTGTGTAAAAAGTATGATTTTTTTTTATAGGTGCATATTTATACGAGGCCTGTTCAAAAGAAAAGGTGAATTTGAATTTTCGCGTGCTGTGTACATTCGATTATCGATCATTTTTTTTATGTCGGTACACGTATGTTTATCATATTTTATCATTATCAGCCATTTTGGATTAGTGGTTTGTTTTTGACAACTGGAAAGGTTTGTCACGTTTTCGTATGTTCTTCGATTTTTACTTTTGAAAAAAATAGATCAAAGAATATGTATTAAATTTTGCGTTAAAAATGGAATAAAGTGCTCCAACGCACTTAAAATGTTGACTGTGGCATTCGGCGAGCTTACTTTGTCACAAAAAGTGTTTATAAGTGGTACAAGCGCTTTACAGAAGGCCGAGAAGATGTTTATGACGATGAGCGTCCTGGAATTGTGGAAGAACAAATCATGGATTTTATTCTTTGATTCATTTAAAAAAACGAAGAACACACAAAAACGTGACTAACCTTTCCAGCTGTCAAAAATAAACCACTAATCCAAAATGGTTGATAATGCTAACATATGATAAACATATGTGTACCAACATAACAAAAAAAATCGATAATCGAATCTACACAGCCCGCGAAAATTCAAAATTCACCTTTTTATTTGAACAGGCTATGTATATATATATATATATATATATATATATATATATATATATATATATGTATTATGTAATCAAGTGCTAAATTAGACCATATTGAGAAAGTCAATTGTTTCAATGATATACTATACAAAAGGAAACTTTTTTTTTCAACATTGTAGGTGTACTTATATTTAAAAATATCTTTCATAATATTTCTTTGAATAACGACTCATTCCCGTTTATCCGATTATATCAAGAAATTTAAATACATGAAGTATCGGACCTATATGGGTAATATACCAACCAACAAAAAAATGTATGTTCAAGTGAAAAAAAAAAAAAATTAATTGATGGAGAACTGTACGCGATTGTCGCCAATAAACGCGTGTCCAAAGAAGCGAAGCTAGCAGTCTTAATGAAACGCTGATATCAACCCTAATATATGGCATTGAGGCATAGCAGGGAAAGGATGAAAGTAGATTGAATGCTGTAGAAATGAGATCTCTGAGGCGTATGTGTTAAAAATGAGGAGATCCGGGGGAATTCCATGCCAATGAAGGCGTAGTGAATAAGAATAAGAAAGGGACGCTTAGAAGGTTTGGACACAAGAGCGGATTGACGAAGAAAATAGTGCAATAAGAATACATGACGTGAAAGTGAGTGGTAGAAGAAGTCCGGAACGCCCTGAGAAGACATGGCATCACCTAGTGAAGCAAAAAGTGTATGTAAAGACAGAGTTGTGTGTCAGTCAATTATCTCTGCCTACCCTTCCATAAGGGTATATGACGCAATAAACAGATAACTGTGTAATAATCTATCTTATTATGACTTATAACCATATTTAAATCAACCAATTATTGCAGAAGTTATGTTAAGCTTAGCTTTTTCCGCGAGCGACGAAATTAAAAGAAAGACTTGAATTAATTCAACAGCAATATCAACATGGCTGCCTCTCCTCACCACCCCAAAGTATTACAACAAAAATATTCGTAAGGGCTGTGACCCCCCTAATCCCCCCCCTCAACTTCTTCCCGCGGGGGTGTTCCGCACCCACACAACCTTATTTAGTTTACACCCCTCTGTAATAAGGGAAAGTTCTGGAAAATGAAAAGGTAGTTACATACTTTGTTTGGTAAAAAATCGCTTGGAGACCCGTCGTGAACTCGCGGTTAGCCATGAAAATATGTGTTGGTGTTTATGATGATACTCTAAAAGTAACAATCTTAAATATTACATATAATAATAATAGCTGTGTTGTTTATAGAGCATCGTCTTCTTGTATAAGTGAGATCAATATATAATGCTCTTTTCAGGAGAGGTAGGTTGTTGACCCCTGTAAAATCACAAGGGTAATGAATTTGACACTTTTCTGTAGTTTACAAAAGACTGTGGATTCAAATCCGTATAGTCAAAAATATTTTGAGTTTGGTTAATTTGATATATTAATCATATATATGATGTGCCTGTCTGGTACTATAGATGCATAAGTACCTGATGTGATTTTGTTATTTGATTGTGCAGTTTGATTAGTCTTAATAAACTGGATAGAATATTAACAGTTGCGTAAATAAATAGATTCAGCTATTCTCTTTCTCTTGCTTAGGGTTTTTTTATCCACTTGCTTAGGGTTTTCTATCTACTTGCTTGGGGTTTTTTATCCAGTTAAGATCTTTTTCCTAAGAAAACACTAACGTAAAATTAAACTCAATCAATTAAATACAACCATCAGATGGTGATAGTAATAAGGCCTAATGAGCCGCAGTACTAGTTAGATAGACATTATGAGGGGTATTTGTATAAGCCCCAGCTAGTTAGCAGAGGATTACGAAAGAATCCATAAAATCAAAAAAATATATTCTCTTTCTATTCTTCAATATTTCGGCCAAATTATTTTGATGATATTTGTCAATTTTGCCTTATTTTACGCTATTTTGGCAAGTTTTAACCATATTGGACTAAATACAACATTGTAAGCTTTATTAGGTCACATTTGACGATATTTTCCCAATTAAAAAAAAAGTCATATCGTCGCCGGAAAGACAAAAGGACTTAAGCGCCATTGTTGGAAGCTTGCACTAGAGCACTTTAAAGTTTGTTTTTTTTTTTAACTATAAAATTCATGTGTTCAGTGCCGATTTTGAAAAAAAAACTTAATTCGGATAATTTATTGCTCTCATTGGGTTACCTGAAGCGACAAAAAGCTAAAAAAAGTCCCAAAGTTGTGTTGCTTGTGGCAAGCCTTTTTCCAAATGGTAAATATATTTTAGATGACTAAAAATCCACAAAAGTCTTCAGAATCAAACGAGAATAGAGCATTTGATGCAGAAAAAAACTAACCATAATTGAATATTTAACTCATTTTTGACCAAAGTGTCGCTTAAGCCCTTTTGCCTTTCCAGCGATGATGTTTTACGTTATTTGGCGATATTTTACGATATACTTTAAAACCATGGATTTTGACTTGAGTTTTAATGAGTTTTTTTTAATATATAGCTATTAGCGTGAGAGTGCCTAACCCCAAAATTGCACAATGAAGATGAAAATAGGATTGAAGATATGAAGTTTTTTCAGCTACGATAATACATTCTTTAATTAATGGGTTGGGGTCTTATTTTGTGATAAACCTGGTTTGTTTTATAATAGTATTTTGAAAGATTAAAAAATATCAATTATAAGCGTGTTTTGTATGGTTAGACTAATATTGTGAATGCGATATTTATGATGCCATCTTTTTTTCATTGCGGAAATAAGGTATGGTGATATGTTTCTTGTAATATGTCACAAAAAGGTGTAGGTAACGGTTTTTTTTAATGTTAGAGTCAGACCTGTGCTAGTAGTTTTCATTGCGGAAATAAGGTATGGTGATATGTTTCTTGTAATATGTCACAAAAAGGTGTAGGTAACGGTTTTTTTATGTTAGAGTTAGACCACTTTTTTGATAGTAGTTTAATATATTATGATAACACGTTGGGACGTTAAAAATATTAATTAAAATAAATACTTTTTATATTTTCATCACTCTGTGGTTTGACATATTTAATTAAAATTAAATAAAAGTTTTGTATAAGACCACATTTTATTTTATTTTTTATGACTGACTCTTTTCTCTGTTCTTTTGTTATAATTTAAATGCTATTTTTTTTTATTATTTTGTGTTCTTCTGTACGTATGAGTATAAATAATCACACACTATGCATTTTTTGTTTAGTTTGATGTTTAGGCTAAGCACAACCGGTCGGTCATAAAAAAATAAAATAAGATCTGTTGTTTTGAAGAGATTTATTATTTAATTTGCATTAAATACTTTTTTAATACTAATATTTCGTCACTCTGATCCATTGGAAAGGTTTCACATCCGTGTTATGAATTAATAGTCCCTATTCTAAAGCGAGCGTCTTTTTCTCGCTTCTTGTCACCCCCTTCACCCCCCACCCCCCATTCCGCCAAGTTATTATCCCCATCCTACCACAAACCCTATTATACTTTCCGCTTTCTGTTAATCTTGAAAACTTTAACCCTCCGATAACCAGCACTATTTTAAAATATAACAACAAATATTTTTCGTGGAAAACTGTGTGGAAATGAAAATCGTGTTTTTCAACGTTTTGAAATATAGCAGTTCATATTATAAACTAGTTGTTGTTACCTGTGAAATATCACTGGATGTAGTAGAAAATCTAATAAAGTCAAAATGATCACAAGCGACATGAAGAGAACCATAA
Source organism: Drusus annulatus (assembly GCA_022651775.1). Classification (NCBI taxonomy): domain Eukaryota; kingdom Metazoa; phylum Arthropoda; class Insecta; order Trichoptera; family Limnephilidae; genus Drusus; species Drusus annulatus. The sequence goes on from JAGWCC010000826.1 coordinate 42,161, forward strand.
AATAGGAAAATGTTTGTCTGAAACAGCAAAAACCCTTAAATAGTGAGCTCTACATTCTTTAAATTTGTAATTTTTTTAATTTAAAAAAACATTTTCGAAATTCCAGCATGAGCTACGGAGCTTTTAAATATCATTTTCACTGTTTATTTAAGACAAGACACCATAGTGTTCGTTCCATGTTTTTCGTATTTTCAATTTAGAAGGGTTCCAAAAATAGATTTTTTAAATCCATTGAGAGGGAAACAGCTAGTTAAGCCGGCCATTAAAATGACTTGAGCTTTAAAAAATCTCTTTTTACACGAATATGAATCTTTCAAACCTTTCCGGAAAATTCCACGCTTTAGGAAAGGCCTTGCCGCTTCCCTGCGCGAATTTGAAAGCGCCTCCCGGCGCCCCCTGCGAAATCCGTGTTTAGTATGCCGGGGTGACGATTACATTGGAGACGCTATGCGGAATTACTGTGTCTACCATTCCGCCCGGGAAGTTCCATCACTTATCAGCGAGATGGATTTGCCTTCCATCGGAAACGGCGTGGCCCACTCGCTACCGTCTCGTCCGGTGAATTTTCTTCTTGCGCGAGCAGGCGCTATCTTTTGAAGGTTAAATTGAAAATATAACATAATCATTTATTAAGCCATCTAATTACACGATGACTTCGGCACTTTGTAATCTACGTAACTGGTAGGAGTGCAGTTAAGGTATTCCGGGTTGCAGCCTGTAGAGAGCAGATTGTTATGATAAAAGCCACCCTCCGATAGAAGAGGGCAACAAGAAAAGAATCTCGGTTGTGACCATTTTCTTTTTCTTTTTTGCCTTTTTCTGTTTCATATTTGTGTTTTATTTAAACATGTAAAAACATAAGTATTAATGCTTTAAAGTTATTTCCAATTTCAATGAAAAAAGAATCTAATAATTAAGTGTGCGGAAGGAAGAACGGAATGAATAAAAAAACGCGGGTTTTCTGGAGTGCCAAACTAAAATTAAGGAATTTAGTTTTTGTCAAGTAATCATGTCATATTTCTTTTTTCTAAAAATAATCGCACATTATTTTATTTTCTGACTCATCTCATTTTTCCTTGCTAGATCTAAGAAACAATTCTGCACACTTAACTCAAAACTTGTTTTTTTTTTACTCATTCCATTCTTCTTTTCGCACATAGATTTTTACCAGCGATGTGAGTTTTTTTCAACTTGCATAAAGTTGTCCAGTGTTCTAAATTGGGAACATAAAAAAAAAATTCTGCCTTAAACAGAAATAAAGCAGATTTCCTCGGAATGTCACAAAAACAGATCCTTTAAATCTCTATATATTTTTCCTCAGATACCCATAATACTTAGATGCCTAACATATTACGAAGTTCTATCGCTATTTCAACGGAATGTGCTCCAAAGAACTAATAAAATTGATCTCTTCGGTATCTTTTTACAGTCGGGAGTTACGCCAAAGTCCAGCCCTTTATACACGATTAATGAAACCATGAGAGTGATTCGTTTTAAAGACCTTTTCTCACACTCAACCGCTCGGATGTGTAACGATCTGCCGGCCTTAGTGTTTTCTTCTTCCTACAACACGGGTATTTACTCTCTGGATCCCCAAATATGACATTGTCTACTGTATGCAATTAGTATTTCAAAAAGAGGTGTTGTTCAGATATTCTGTGTGCGAACGCATACCTATTAGTTGATTTTGTGTTAGTGATAAAAATGATATTGCCAGCAAAATCCGTATCGAGTAATACAAAAGTAAGTTAATGTAAAAATGATGACTTCACCCTACAAAAATGCGTTAAGTAACATTATTTCATCTTGTCAAAATAATATAAATGAAATAATTAGAATCTAGAGGAGTGTGGACTGGGGGGGGGTCCGAGCCCCGAGCCCCGCGCCCCGCGCCCCGAGTCGCTCGAGCACCCACATTAAAGTAAGCCTTACTCCTGCTAATGGCGAATTGAAAACAGGGGCGTTTTTAAAGACCTCCGTATATAAACATGAAATATACAACTTATAATAGCAATATGAAAATCGGAGGGTGAAAAGCGCGAAAGGAAAGCCTAAGATGACATTATTATGTAAAAAAGTTTACAAAGTAAAGCTTTGTGTATGAAAATTTATGTAATGTAAGGAAAGGGGGGTGTTGTTTCAACACATTTTATAATAAAATACATAAAGAAGATAAATATTTTATGCATTATGAGGGAGGACAACTTTCTTAGTTAACTTCTCGGCGTTAAGTCCGCGCTAAAATAATAAAACGTAAGATTTATTAGAACGAGTAAATTATGATTTAATACCTGTAAGGTCGGATGCAGTAAACCCGGCAGCCATGTCTGCCTGGTCAAAAGTGCTCTGAATCTTTATTATTATTAATTACTTTCTTTATGACCCCTGCTGCATTAAGTGGACTAGCTTGATGTAGTAAACTCGCCGTTAAAATATGTACTTCTAATCATTACAACAACTTTATAGATAAAATATTGTTTCCAACTGTTTTCACACCTGATTATTAGTAGATTTTCTGCTCCACGTTGTGTTAAGTCGTAACAAAGGTCGGCGATAACGAGTTTTGAGGTATCGCGATATTTCATATGATATCAGCTCGAAGGTTGTCGGGCATCTATCTCGGTACAACTCTTCAAGTTACTCGCCCGTGCAAATTTCTGGCTATGAGCACCCCGAAGGATGGAAGACATTTTTTTCTGCAAAGCGTGATGTGTCAAGATTTCGTTTAATAAAACTAAAAACAATTTACAGTATGATGCTTTGCGTACTTAATATATTGTTAATATATTATTTTCTACCCACAATTTTTAAAATGATACCGATTGCCAATAAAATCTTTGAAATAGAGGCTTTTAATTAGATTTTTTAAATATTTATTTAGTTTATATTCTCGTGTTTACAGAACATTATATAAATATTCTAGTTTTCTGCAATACACGCTGATATAAATACATGTTTCCATTTACGTAGGTTATCTTGTATTATTCTACTACAGCCATAAATTAAATACCTTTACTTTTATGTACCTAATGCCTAAATACTTTTTTTTTATTAAATAAAAGAATACTTTGTTTTAGAAACCACAAATTTATTGTGATGAGGCCAACCGGTTTCGCTTGGATCAAAGCTTCGTCAGGCCACATATAATAACTGTATATATAATAAGTTATTATATGTGCCCTGACGAAGCTTGATCCAAGCGAAACCAGTTGGCCTTCATCATATTAAATTCTGTGGTTTTAAAACAGAGTATTTTTTTATTTAATATAATGTCCAAACACCATGTGATTGCTTCTTACGAAAAAAAAAAAAAATATTAAAAACGTATTACGAAGTATTCAAATCTATTGGTTGAAATCAAGCCATTTAGCATAATTTATTAAGTAAAATAAATACATTTTTTACTTTCCATAAAAAAATACAATTTACAAGAGTAAGTACGTGCTTTTTTTGTAAATAGTTGGGGCTTATTGCCTCTTTAATTCTCCCAAAATCTGAGCCTTTGGAGACATTTCCTCAAATAAAATAAAGTAAATTAGTAAGTAAATAACTAACATCACTCCACTAGTACTTTAAGGTAGCTGGTAGTAACGACCATCGCAGTGATCACGGGGATATCATGAGAAATTTACAAAAAGTGAGATGGGATTAGTGATGTGACCATTATTAGACAATGGGTATCCATTGACGGTATCGGCTGCTTATCGCCCGATCGCCCGATCGCCCGATAAAACCCTGCATCACAGCTACCCGGTGTATAATCTAGGGTTTTAGGTAAATGTGATGGCCCCTTTGAATTTGGTGTTCATTTTATTTATAATTTCTTTTGAAAACACCGCCTCCAGAGATGCGATCAAAAGCCGACGGCCATTAAGTCCGATCCTTTTCAATCATAAACTTGAAGCAGTATTCACTCACACAACAAAAAGGTTCTACCATTCTGTGAATCGTAAAATGACGCTTTTCTAATGCGCTCGCTTTTTTATAAGACGCCCAAATTTGTTCATAAGTTTTGTCTGACAGGGACGGAGCATTAGGGATATTATCGCACTGTAAATCTTTACCCTTTGGAATCGGAAAGAAGTGCCATAAAAATGAAAAAATAGCGTCAAGTGAAATTTATACACCTGAGAGATAAACATAGCCGTGAACTTATGGAGCCTTGGGACTATCAGAATTTTTGGCATCTCCGCAGGGTTTTTCATAAGTGAATTAGCTAATCATCATCATTGGAAATGTATTGTATATACGAGTACCTTGACATATGTTAATTTACTGTGGGCTTCCTGGTTGGCATGTATTTGATTTTCGTAAATACTTATTACAATACAGATAAAAAAATATCTATCTACATCGTCTAATAGAACCAAGAAAACTTTTCAGACTCTCATTCCTTAAATTCATTAGAAGATTAGCACCATTATCTGTTCTTCACTACGAAAAATTAAAAATACCTCCGATATACTTTATTTTAAATTTCCCCTCATGCCCTAAAAATGAAAAATAATAATAAAGAAATATTTAAAAAAAAGAAACAAAATAAAAAATAAATAAAAATTTGAGTTATTCTAAATTTTAAGTTATTATGATATGGTGATTGTGTCCTGCCAGAAGTGACCTGCCAGGTAAGTATGATGCTGTATATTTATATAAACTAAGAATTAATATTAAATAGAAATTAAGATTTGTACAGCGCCCTTGAGGTGATTTTTCACAAAAACGGCGCTATACAAATTATCCAAATATTATTATTATTATCGTCTAAACTCTAATGACTGTAATTAAACCGGTGTCAAAATAAAATACACAGGCGAAAATAACATTATGTTTTTTTTTTCCTAGTGAGAACTTATTAAGGATCAGCACCCAAAAATACACACTTTTTGGCTTTCTAAAACTACAAATTATGTATATGTTAATTCTATTCGGGTAGTTAGAAAAATATCTAAGGCTTCCAGTGAATACAATTTTTAAACAGTAATCTTTTAAATTCTTTATGAAATGCTTGCTGAATTTGTAGATAAAACATTCAAAATTTCATTTTTTTTTTTTATAGTTTTTGTGTTTAATTTGTAGAACTCCATTTTAATTTTTATATAATTCAATTGAATTAAATTTAATATTATTATTATTGAGTTCAGAGAACTCAATAATAATAATAACTCAATAATAATAATAACTCAATAATAATAATATTAAATTTAATTCCATTGAATTATATAAAAATTCAAAAATGGTTTTCAAACTACACCTTTTACTGGCATTTTTGTATGTTTTTCATAGAATCTAAAGGACTACAGTCAAATGATTGTATTCACTGAAAACCTCAGACATTTTTCTAACTACCCATAGAAAATTTGCATATATATCATTCCTAGTATTGTTTGTGTTAGAATGCTATAAAGTAAAGTTTAGCGTCATTCTTAAGTGCTGATCTTTAAGTGCAAATATTAAAGAAATAAAAAAGGTATCCAATCGTAATTGTCGAAAATTTCAATGTGTGTAATTTAAACGAGTGTTATTTATATTAAACCAAATGCAAATTAAGTTATGCTTACCTACAATAAGTTTTCAGGTCGGTATGTTAATCGAAATTGTAAAAGTCTCTTTTATAAATACAACATTTAACAGTTCTACTGGAGCTCGAAACAAGTAACAATTTCAATCCATAAATTGCTTTTGTAAATTTTACAAAAGACGTCTTGTCAGCAGAGTTGGTAAATTTAGGAATACCTAAGCGACATTCAAGACAACAACCTAAACTGCACAAGAAATGAACAAGTCACAATTATTTCAGCAAGAATGAAAAATCTACAATTCAACACAAAATAGTAACACAACACAGATTAAAAATGGACGCTTTACATATTCTCAATTAAACATAAAATACAAGATGATAAAAATAATTCTACAACCTCAATGAAAATTTATTATTAGCAATTTGTGTAAAATGTGCATATTTTGTTTAAAATATATATATATTTTTTTTAATAAAGAATTATTACACAAAAGATGTACATTTTACACAAATTGCAAAGAATGAATTTTTATCGAGTTCGTTAAAAAAGGCCTGTTCCTAATTCGGATTGATATCATTTTTGTGTTTGTTTTTTTACTAGACAAGTTGCTGCTCCGTTGAAACTTTATCTCTACGCAACCCAAAGTTCGTCATTGTAAGGACTGGGTGACATCCTTGCTGCAAAAAATCTTCGTATCGAAAAAGGTATGGGGCAAAGAAAAAAAGCCCCGAGACCGCCCAAAATACTTCGGCCGAAACGAGGTTTTGACATGTTCAAATCGATTTTTACCCGAGGGATTTGTGTATCTGATTCGTGTTGTTTGCGAAACAAATGTTGTGCGCTCTATCCTCCCATGAACGTGTTCGAAACAAGCAATGAGAGGTATCGCATGTAATATACAAAGAACCGTACAGGGTCAAATTTAATTTAATATTGAATTTTTTTTTTTGCAATTATTTGCTAATTTGGGAGAGATCGGGAGATTTGGGAGATATTTTTTATACATTTAAAAATATACCTACCTAAGATTAGAATTAGTAGAATTGAGCATGAAACCATCGTTAGATTCTGTAGTTCCCAAATATTGTGATGGGCTGGACATGTGGAATGAATGCCAGATGACAGGACACCAAACATCAGCGGAAGCGACCAAATTCACACCGAAGAGCAAGTGGACAAACCCAACGTTAGTACGAATTGCTTTTCTGCAATTCAAACATTAAACTAGATGCCATGTGGGGGGGGGGGGGCACCGAAAAAAAATAACAGTTATTTTATTTTAAAAAAAAAGACTTTGTATAAGACCACAGATATTATTTTAATTTTTATGACCGGCCGGTTTCGCTTAGCTTAAGCATCATCAGAGTACAAAATTAAAGTAAACAAAAAATACACAGTGTGCGGTTATATATGGATACAGAGGGAAAACAAAATGTAAATAAAATACCAGGGTGAGAAAACATTAGAATAATATTTGAATTATAACAAAGTAATAGAGAAAAAGAGACAAATAATATGAATTGAAAGAGACAAAACATCAACCGAGAAGGTGATTAAAGAATAATGAGAAATTTTATGAGTTTCCGTGAAATATACCTAATATTGGACTATTGGAGAAATTTAACTGATTACTAAGAATATGACTATTCATTTAAAAGACTTTCTTCATTTCTAGTGCTTCTAAATTATTAAATCTGTTACCATGATCATTGTTGTGAAGAATATGAGCACCAACTATTATTATATTATGGATCCGAGATGTGATGGGTCGTATTTCAATAATCAAATATGTGAATTTGAGTGTTGAAACATAGGTACATAAGTTTGACGCTTTTGAAGTAGCAGTGAATAAATTATGTTATCACCATGGTAAGGGTTTTAATTTATGTATAATCTTAATTTAATCAAATTTAACAAAATAAAATATAATTTTTTAAGTTGCCGTTTTATGTCACTCTTTCTTTCCCTATCTTTTTTGGAATATACTAGAGCTATGTTTACACACGAAATAGATTATTAAAAAAAAAAACTATTCAATTCAATTGTGACAATTTCACCCCTTCCACAATCCCGTCACCGTAATAACGAGAAGGTAGTTACACAGCTAAGCGTCTTATAATATAATCGTATTCTCATTTCACAAATTAATCCGCCTATCCATTTTTTGTCAGAGTTTTTTAAGCCACGTAATCCCCTCAATAATAATACTCCAACAGGTGAAATCTATGGCATTAGGTTCATGCTCCGGCGATCTTATTAAAAGATGTCCTTTGGCCGTGGTGTTTTTTGTCAGGATATTTGAGAAAATCTGTCCCCAAGTTGCGGGACACCTAATACGGAGCCAATCCCAATGTATTTTTCGTGTTCCCTGCTATCTTATATTGATAATCACTATAACGAGATCTGACGGACGCAGGGAGGCATTTGGGGATCATTTAATGATTTATTTAAATTTTGCGTTATCTTAATTTTAAGCACGCTGCATGAATAGTCGTATCGGATTTGGCACGTGCTAAATTCTAAGCCTTCATCTGATATTTGTGCACATACCTGTGTAATTTGTTTTGCTTTATTGAGGAATGCCTGTTTATTATTAAGTTTAAAAATATTATTTTTTCGTAGAAAACAATCATTTTGTGGTTTGAAAAAGAGACAGATAATATGAATTGTAAGAGATAAATCGTCAACCGAGAAAGTGACTAAAGAAAAATAAAATAACATCCGTGGTCTTATACAAAGTTATTTTTTCATTTCTTATAATAATGTTATTACTATTTATTTACACTAAGTTATAATCCACTTATAAAAACTCAGTTAGTGTACAATTGTAAAAAAATGTTGCAAATACAAAGGATACATCAAATAATAAGTGATTTGTGATTGTTCACCTTTAGTGAGCTTTACTTTAAACAACCTAACCCTACGTAATAATGTGATACAAATATATACATGTGTGAAGAAAGAACGGAATGATTAAAAAAAAATCAGGTTTTGAGTTAAGTATGTAGAATTGTTCCTTAGACACATATCTAGCAAGAAAAAATAAATGAGTCAGAAAATAAAATGATGTATGAACATATCACATATGACATGATAACATAAAAAAAACCCAAATTTTGTTTTGGCTCTCCTGAAAACCTGCGTTTTATTTTACTAATTCCGTTCTTCCTCTTACACAGATATACTCTAATTAAAATAATGAATTTAAAATACTCTTGTGGCAGAAAACATGTACTAATAACTTACTTATGCCATTTTAGGAAATGCAGTGGGCGATATTTTAATGTCTTGGAGATACGGGAGAAAGAAATATTTATATCATTACATAAAGTATATTAGAAGGCAGCTTTTAAAGCTCTTTTATTGCAACTCACTGGGGTTGTTAAAAAAAATTTTAATCTTGTTACAATTCAAATAAGATGACTTCTTATTAATTGCGTTAAAATTGACTGAATATTTTTCTTTATTTTTATCAATTGCGTATTGATTTATATCGGGTGAAATCTTTGATCTTATACCAATATTATCACGTAAGATACTGAGTAATGAAAGATTTTTAGGTAAATGTAGAAATATTTTTCCAGCACTTCAGTTATGAATCACAGTTTCAACCATTTTTCGCTTTTTAAACATTATTATACAGCAAAAATATTACAAATAAGCTAACTTAAAAGTACACGTAAGCGAAGATCGTTTCATCCCACCGTACACCCTTCTACCGCGTGGGCACTGGAAAAAAGCCTTTTTTATATAAATTAAAAAATGATTGATTTACGTCCACCTCGTCCTACGCACAAACAAGATAAGTTGTTAAATCGGTTGTCCGATGTTTCCTGTCTAGTTTGGCCAGTGTACGCGTACGGTCCGCCCACGGCCCCCACGGGGATGCAGTGCTATCAGAAAGAATGCCAGTAGCTTTGTATTCTTTTCAATACGGCCTTAGTTAACACTAATGGATTAGTAAGCAATACAAACCAGTATTCGAATATATAAATGATAAAAAGACGGCCAACATTAATTTGAATTATCTAGTTATAAAGAAGACTCGACACATGTTTATATAAAACGGCCAATGTTTCTCCGTTAAGCGGGCGATCGTCCACGGCGCGTGATTATGGTAATATGACGATTGCCAAACGTTCAACAAATACAAGTCTTTACGCTTGGCGATGTATATATGTATGTACGAGGAAGTCATTTAATAATGATTATTCCAGATAGCTTTTCCGCGGCCGCCATTACTCAACTTTCGGCGTTATCGGCGACATACTAGCGTAACATTGGCAGACTTTTTTTCTGGTCGATATATTAATAATGTTTCTGTTTTTTAATCCCAGAAAATATTATCGCAGTCAGTTATTTTGAGATGTTAATGCTGACGAGAGACAATGTGGGATGTGGAAGCCAATTCACATTTGATTGTATCGCATCGACTCATCACTCAATTTGTCAACGGATGGAAAAGAATGTATACCACGAGGATATTTATGAATAGATTCAAATCACACACTGACAGAATTTATTATTATTCTTTTGTAAACGACTAGAAGACTCACGTCATTCCAATGGGATGTAGATTCAAAATTAATATTTTGATTGTGCAAACTACTAGCTTTATAGATTTGACCCTAGAAACTCTACCCCTAGCCAGCAGTGGCGGACTGTGACATTTCATTCCAGTCGACAATTTTTTTGTTTTTGTTTAAGGAGATGACGTTTTTCTGTACAAAATACTCACTTTAAGTGCAATTTTTCACAACAGGTGTAAGTAGGTACCTGCTTTATAAATATATTTGCCATTTTTTAAAACAACATCGCGACCTCGAGGCTTTGATAAACCCTTTTTTTAACTTGAGACCTTTTCATCAGTAGCCGCTCGATCCCTTTTTCAATGACGAGTAAAAATATCAATTTTTATCTGTCCACAATAGTGTCACTGCCTGGAGTCAGGTATTGGTAATATGAGAATATAAGATATAAGATATGCAATTTTCGTATTGATATTAGTCCGAAACCTTTTTTAACAAATAATACGGCATTTTATTTTTTTACATGTGATTAGTATCTTCAGGAAAATATCAACATTGACTTGAGCATACAGTTTTATACTTTATTTGAAAGACCAACAATAAGAATATTGTCGTGTAAAGGATATAACGCTCTTATGCCTGGATGGCTGATCACAATTTGACCAAAAACTGAAAAAGGCCGAGGATGCATTAAGATAAAAACACATTTTATTCTTTCGGATCACCTTCACTGGCTCAAGTGTACTGAAAGAATCCAGTATAAGTTGTGCTGGATGATGTTTAAATCCATTAACGAAATGACCTCACTGTACATCACCGAACTATGCGTTCTAGAAAATATTCTTCAAAGGCAGTCGACTCTTAGATCAGCAACGTCATCGGCTATCGGAAGGCTGATAGAACCCAAACGCAATCCAAATACTAAGTTTGGAGATCGCGCTTTCGGAGTATCGGGGCCGAAGGTTTGGAATAAACTCCCTCTGGAACTATTATGTATAATGAGCCCAAAAGAATTATGGTCCAAACTGAAAACTTACCTTTTCAGACTCTCATATCCTTAAATTCATTAAAAGAATATCAACAAAATCTGTCTCTCGAAAGGTGATTCTTTAGATATACAAATTATAGTGTATATCTGATGAATAAAGCTGGCAGGTCACGTCAGATGAATACAATTGCTTTATTTTATTTGCAAAATTGTGCATAGTGTCCCACCCATATTTTGTCAAAATCGAGTTTTACATGTGTCCTATAGATATACATGTATAAGAGATTTAGAAATGCAATAGATTTTTGGTAATTATTTTTTTTACTAACGCACATTGCAGATATTTTACTTAAATTGTCGTATAAAAACCTTATGTAGGATAACATAAGAAATGCTTTTTTTTAAAGAACACATTGATAGATTACAAATTTTTTTTATTTTTTTTCACACTGATACTCACTTTACAAACGCCGATTACGCATATTGATGCTTTTTTACCGTCATATTTTCAAATGCCTTTTTCTCAGTTTCATCTTTTTGGGGTTGGACGCTTTTTGCATAACTCGGTCCAATTATAGCTGATATTTATTTATATTGAATTTATGTATAAAATGTATGTAAGGCGGATATCCGCGTTGCTTAGTATTGCTTACATTTTCCTTTAGGTGCCAAACTTATTTTCGTTGTGGAATATATACTTATATTTATATAAATATATATTTATATATATGTAGGTATTTATTGGCATCTCCTTTGTAAATTCAGCACGAACCGTCCCTGTATTAAATTATTAAATATCTAAACGAACCAACCCCGACCGACCCGCTTCGAATATAATCATAAGACAAAACACACTACGTAGTTAATACTGAGCATCAATTTGTTATTATAGGACAATATGAGTATTACACCCTGACTCAGGGCTGGCAAACTCGAGAGCGGGGATTTAGACCAAGTTCGACATATTATCATTATTAGCTCAAATATTAAATTGCAATGAGCGAGTTAAATTTATTTCTAGTTGCAACCAATTGATTAAGTCTAAACAATAAGTTGATAATCTATCGTGTATAAAATATCGGACCCGTGCATCAACGGAACTAGTTCATTAAAAGTTAATTGTATAATGGCTTTACGTTGCAAGTCTTTAGTTGTAATTTATGAGTACTCAATTACAAGATGTTAGTTTTAGGTTAGATTATTATTCAAGAAATACTGAAAATAACAAATAAAAAAAACATTGAATACGTGAGTAATTATTATATTTTCGTATTAGAAAAATGTGCCAAACTAAAATTATTATGACAAGATAAAATTCAACCCTTTAATCTTCCAAAAAAATACGAAGCAATAGAGACTAAGGATTTTTACCTCTTTAATATTTGAATGCTATATATTTAATAAAAACTTTGAATAAGACAAAATTTAACTAAACATAGAATACATAGTGTGTGGTTATAAATACACATTTTTTTACATTTTTTCTATTACATTTTTGGTAAGTTTAATATTGTAATCTCCTGATGCTTAGGCTAAGCGAGACCGGTCCGTCATAAAAATGTTAATAAAATCTGTGGTCTTGTACAAATTTATTATTTCATTTTCATTAAATATGTCAAACCGCTGGCATAGTGACATATTTAATTAAACATTATTTATTTCGCTTTCTACTAAACAAAACTTTATATTTAGGTAAACCTTTTTTTCAGTGAAAGGATTAAGCCCGTTAAGATAATAACTAATTCAATTCAATAAGTTGAGTTCCAAAGAGAATTTTTATTTGAATTAAACTTAATTTTCCTTTAAAATGAGAAATAAATGGATATTTAAGCGATTTATTGAAATTTCGCCTATGGATGGGCTAATCCTTGGTTTAAAGTATCAACTCAAACGTTATTTATTTAATTTTTATAGTATATTCACAATCGCTAATTCTACATAATGTTACGCATATCTTTGGATATTTTTTTTTAAATCTCACCTGGAACTTAATTTACAAACCTGGAATAATATAATTGATAACCTAATTTTTTTTTTTTTTTTATTTCATAAAATGTGTTTTATTTTGCTGCAAACTGGTTTCGTCACATTTTCATGACATCTTCAAATAGTTAAATAAATTTTTGAAGGATTTTATTTAACAGGACACACTATTTTCACTTGCAGATTAAAATTTGGCATTACCTTGAAAACACTTCCACCTTTCTACTTAGTAGATCAACAGCAACAAAGAAAAAACGTTTCCTAAAAATTCTTTACATAGTTCGCGGGTCAGTTTTTTTAAATAAAGATTTTTTAGCACAGGACATAAGGTATTCCCGAGGGATAGCAAAAAAAATGAGGGTCAAAACACAATACGGTAAAGAAACAAGAACAAAAAATTGCATAGCTTATGTCCCCGGTAATGGAAACTCAATCAATTTATCCCGATTCGCGCTCGCCATCCCTTGCACCTAGGCGGGGGCGGGGGCGGCGGCAGAGTGGGGTAGGGCGGGGGCGGCAGCTAAGTCGGTTGTATGTTGGGTTTAAGCGGACACACGTAACATGGTATTGTCAGACCGCGTACTCACATAATAAAGTGCCGGCTTATAAGTTCGCCGGGACTACTCGTACACTTAAGCTTCTGGTCGGCGGCGCGCTCGCACACACCGGCTGCCGAGGCAACCAGCACAACCGTCCAAACCATCGAAGCAACCTAAAACGTACAGCATAGAACTCTTCTGACCCCTTTGATTATATATGCGAGTTTTGAATTCGTTTCGGCAGTCGGTGTTTTGAAGCAGCCGCGGGATTAGTACAAGTTTCGAGGTAGTAAGTGAAAAGGTACGTCGTACAACCGTAATCAAAACATAATGAAAAAATCTTCTTTTCGTATTATCTCGTGTTGATTTTCAGTATTTAAATTCAGAGCAACTAATTTTGTTCAAGTGATAAAGATATCATAGAAATATAGATGTATATAAAAACGGAGACCTGAAACCGTGTTCCATTTAGCTCGAGGAAGGTATGTGATGTGGAGAGGGGACAGTCAAGAACCATGCCAAACCTTGCGAAATTAACGGAAGTGGTAACGCAATGTGAAATAAAAACACACTTTTTTCGGGAAAGAAACTTCGTCGGCTTCACCAAACTGTATGAGAATGTCTTTGGCCCGACCAAGCTGTGGTTCCAGCCGGCTCCAGTTGAGCGGATCCACCCTGAACGTCTAGTTTTGTCTCTAATATAATTGAAATATTATTATATTCCGATTTTTTGTGGACACCACCCCACTGACAATGTTTGCCATATAAGTACACCCAACAAGAGTGGGTATGGTAAATATTGGCTAGTGTGTAGGTTGATTAACAATGAACACCTGATTGATTAATCATGAGGCCTGCAAATAATTACTGGCATTTATCATGAAGATACATCATTATTCGCCATGTATTTCTAACCCGCTGAAACCCATTTTGATTCCTGTCGTAGTTAAAATAACACTCAAATAACACGGTCATTACTAATTCAGATGTTTTTTCATTGTATCTCGTAACTAGTGAAGCCAAAAAATCATACAGATTGCTTCCTTAGTGAAGGTGAAATTTCTGTTAAACTTTTAAAAGAGTAACATAAATTTATTTTCTCACCCAAAACTAAAAGTTTTGAGGTTCTGACGACGGATACGATTATTAAACCATCGATTAAAGAATATATATAACACGTTAAAAAAAAAAAAAAATTTGCTTTGAAATTTGACCACAATCAAAGCTGAAGATTTCGCTAGCCTTAAAATATACTGTAAAAATAAGATCCGTGAGGCGTGTGTGTGATACACCATGCAAGACCGTGTTACAGATGTGCAGATTCAAAAAATATGCCAGGCAAATGTAAGCTAAGTGAATAAGATTAAGAAAGGGACGCTGAGACGGTTTGAACTTCATGTAGAGCAAATCAACGGAGAAATTAGTGCAAGTAGAATTTGTGACGCGTTAGTGAATGGTAAAAAAAAATCGGGAACGTCCGAGGAAAACATGGCACAATCGAGTGAATTTAATACAAGAGTCATAGTCATAGCATGCATAAGACAATGTATGGATGGGATTGAAGCAAAGAGAGTGTATGCCTCGACAGAGTTGAGTAAGGGTCCACCCTCTCTGCCTGCCCTTATTTAGTTAGTTATAATTTGTGAGATTCTTGTGTTTAATAAATAACGTGTTGATCGTCAGCATGTAGATTATGTATCTCCATCTAATATGAATCAAATAATAATGTGTCATTTTGCAAACATTCATTAATCAACAAACGAAATTCGTGCATATTATCAGCATTGTTTAATTATTTAAATAATATCAATAATCTTACCTAGCGTAAATACGAAAGAAAAAAATATAGAAACTAAAAATAATATTGGTTGCGACCGAGACTCAAACTTGGAACCTCTACTCCGTCCGAAAATAACGTATCTGTCAATTGAGCTACCGATACCTTATTAGAAACCGGCATTTTAATCGATCATATACTTTCTTGAAAATTTTTAATATTATTTTTCAAATTCTACCGATAGTTGTTTGTCATTTGTCGGTTACAAATTCATGTCAAATAGGTCATTCAATAATAAATAAAAATAGAAGTATAAGATATTTAATAATTAAGTAATTTATAATGATTTATTTTTAAAATATACACTGTTCTAGGCAAATTGGGTCTGAGAGGGTTAACACCGCTTTTTATTTACTATTGAACATTCTTACTAATTCCCAACTGAGCCGATACTTTTTCACCCCTTAGAGGTATTTAAACGGCCACCCTTTAATGGTAACGGAAAGGTGTTCCGTAATCAAAGTGGCCCCTGCTGAAATGATCTTAATTAAACGTCGCGTCAATTGATTTTTAACTACTCCTCGGATTTTCTTTAACTGAACCTGCGGAGGAGAGACTCGTTAACGCCTCGATAATGTTCCGGTGAAATAAGGCCACATTCCGAGCAGATGTAGAGCCTTTCGCGAGATCAGCTGGAATTATTTAATCAATTTGTTAATCGCATACATGTGAACTAACTAAATAACTTACCATCACGCCGTTTCCACGAAGAGTAGGCAGAGAGGATGGACCACCATAGAACCCTGTCTTGGCACGCACTCCTTGCTTCACTCACGTTCATACACCGTCTCATACATACCCATCTGTTATTTTGACTCTGCACATGGCTCGATTCAAGTATTTGATTCACTTGATGGGCATCCCCGACTTCTTCTGCCATTCACTTCCCCATCATATATTCTTTTCACACTCCTTTCTTCGTTCATTCGCTCTACAATCCCAAACCATCTAAATGTCTCTTTTTCGATCCTCTTCATTACACTTAGATCAGCCCTGTATTCTTTCCGGATATCCACATTTTTAATACGGTCATACATGGTTTTACCGCACATACGCCTCGGGAATCTAATTTCCACAGTATTCAGTCTACTTTCATCCTTCCTCTGTTAGTTCCATGCCTCGCTGCCATACATCAGGGTTGGTATCAGCACTCCATTGTGAACTGCTAGCTTCGCTATGTGATGTGCAAAATATCAGCCGATTTGTTTACTGAATTATTTTAATTAATTGATTATTATTATAAATAAATCAATCAACGAAATGGCTCCGGCTTGTTTATCAGAACTGTGTATTCCTAAAAATTCCAATTCACAACGGTCAACCATTAGATCGGCAATGTCATCGGCTATCGGACGGTTGAAGGAACCAAAACGCACACCAGACACTGTGTTCGGAGAGCGTGCTGCAGGAGTGTCAGGTCCTAATGCCTGGAATAGACTGCCACATGATCTTAAAGCTAAACTCAAAACTCATCCCTTCAGAAAATCATATCCACAAATAACAGAATTGCCCTAATTTACACAGCTAGGCTAACCCGTTAGTATCTAAACTCACCAGTATAATAATATCTTTTCATGCAGTGATCTGCAATCCTCAATCTACTGCTAAACAAAATGTTCGACAGTTGTTCGCAGCTCGCGACAAATGTAATTAACTTGAATGTAAATATCAATGAGATAATTTTAACTTGAGGTATTTAGATAGTTATATCGTAAATTAAGCTATAGGTTTTAAGTTTTGTAAAGCGTTCTTGAGGCGATATTCCACAAATATGGCGCTATATAAATTAGCCAATTATTATTATTAATAATTAAATAAAAATTCTTGGTAAGCACAAAACTTTCTGCTTATACAATTTATAAACCATAAGAAACATGACGTCACGTTATCCCAAATATCACATTCATATAATCGCGTAGTAATTTATTTATTTTACTTTAGTTTTTCACTTGTTAAAAAATAATAGAAAAGCATCGTATTTGGCTTCGGGCATTAGGTGTTAGGAAACTCAATTACCATGTAAAAACTTTAATTTGATTATCACTATAAATAAAAGGTTCAACGCTATGTTGACCATTGTATTCATTTTTGGTCACATCATCGTCACGTATTTTAAAAAATATGAACTGTTTTTTTTTTAATTTTACACATCATTTCTGTTTGGGTGTCTCCAGGTTTTATACCAGCGAGTTCTGATCGTAGAAGTAAAGTTCCTACGCATGTGCCACAGAAGTTATTGCTTTCACCGTAGTTTCTTAATGCACATAATAATTATGAAATTTTGCGAAACTATCTCAGCCGAGTTCATCTCTGCATAGTTCATGTAGTCTCTATTCCAAGGAGGCTTTAAAACGGCGGCGTTCGGGTATTAAAAGGGATGTTACACTTAGTTAACGCGCAAGGGTTACGTCGGGGCTAAGTTTACAAGCTGCGGATGAAATGGACCCCCACCTCCCCCCTCCCACTGGTACTACCCTCAGAACACTGGACTTATAAAATATATTGTCAGGTTTGTAGGTTCAGTCGCCGTTATCAAAACTTGTCAGGAACTTGGGATGTTGGGATCACTGTTATTTCAATCATTTTCATGCAATTATTATGAAAATAACGCTACATGCCTAAGTTTTTAATGTTACGTAGAGATTAACCAAATAAATTTACTGATGACGAAATAGTATTATTTCTTAAAAGCAAAATTTTTAAACTTTTGTATCTAACTTTTATCGCATGAATATAACGGTAGGTACCTAAGCCAAATTATTTGTTCAATTTTTAACAAATGCTCAGTGAGAAAAAAAATCTTTGGATGGGTAGATATTTGATGGTCTTGTCGGTCCATCTTCTCTGCGCATTTCCCCCGCGGGGAAACGGCGTGGTGATTAGTTGGACTAGCTAACCAAACAAACAAGTGCAGGTTATTATATTTATCGTTACTAGTACATAGTTTTTTTTTTTCATAATGTTTGTTACAATGTTTTACTATATCTGTCTCACAGGAAGAAGTTCTCCTGCTGAAAGCGTCTCTGAATAAAATATTTTCTGGAGAACTCTTGACATAAGACCAGAGTGATTTGAATCCATTTTTTAATGTGTAAAGTATGTAGACAATAATCGCAGGGATTAATAGCTAAACACGGTTTTCAGGCTGCAGCTATTCACCATAATGAAGTTACATCAACCCCCCTCCCTCCCCCGCGGACGAGGGCCCACTTCACATTAGCATCCTGAGCCCCGCTAAGACCGTATATTAATTTGGAAACCTCGCTGGATTGGTCAGCGCCCGATCCCTCCCGCAATAATTCCCAACGTGTAGATTACTGATATTATAATCAGAGGAATTGAGGTTTAAATGTGGCGGGCCGCCCTTGCTCACAATCACGAAGGTGAAACATCATTTATTTCAACAACAAATATTATTTAATTAAATCAATGATAACATGAAAGTTAATTGTGGATTTTTGGGTGATTTCGGACTAATTATGGAAATAAAATTGCTTTTCTTAGTACAATATTTTGGTGTGTTGTTGATTGAATAATAATAATAAAATTTTGAGAAAAATCGTCTCAAGGGGGCTGTAAAAATTCTAATTCCTAGGCTCCATCTTTTTACTAACTATATATAATGTATGGCATATTTATATTATGTACAGAGAATCAAGCTTTATGAAGTCTTCAAAATAAATCAAAAGTTCATATCAAGGCTCAGCACCCAAAAATGCCACTAAATGTCACTTTGCAGCATTCTTATACAAGAAATACTACACAGGATTTATTTGTAAATTCTACATGGGTAGCTAGGAAAATGTTTAAGGTTTCCAAAGAATAAAAAAATAAGCTTTAAGCTTTCGAATTCTCTGAAAAACATACAAAAAAATCAGTTGTAAAGTTCAGTTGGTACAGTTTTAAAAACTGGCCAAGGCATTTTTTAACGTTTACCTAAAATTCCAGTATGCATTTCATATAGAATTAAAAGATGACAGTCAAGTAAATCTATTCAATGGAAATCTTCGACATATTCCTAAGTATTCAAATAGAATTTACAAACAAATTATTTGTAGTATTTCGTTGTATTAGAAAGCCAAAAAGTATGTATTTTTGGGTGCTGACCCTTAAGCACCGATGGCGTTTGATTTATGTTAATATATGAATAATTGTGGTGTTACTATCTTATTTAGCACATACTCATTTTAGCGCAATGAAATGGAAATAAGAAGAAAATAATAAAAAACATATTCAATTATCACATTAAATGACATGAAAGTAAACTTTTTAAGGAAGCAAATTATTTGTAATTTTGGCTTTATTTGAAAATGATTTTTTTTGACATCCTGATTTTTGCTAGTAAAATATTTCATGCGAAACCTAACTTTTTTGATGAACGATGAGTCGTCGATTAATATTTTATGTACAGTTCTTGTGAGCTGAATAGTAATTATAACATCGTTAGTCTATATATATATAAATATATGCGTGTGTAAATATTCATGGATACCAATTTAAAACATTTATTTGTATGGGTTATTTAAGTGTCTGTAGCTAGCGTGTTCTTTAGATTCCGTCATATGTCACTTAGTATTAAAGAATGACACTGCTTCGTATGAATATCACGTGTAATCTTTATTAATCAGGGAGGGCAACCGGATCGGAGAGGGCAAACCGGTACATCGACCGATAGTCGGAACCAGGCTGGGAATGATGAATAATAAATACATTAGATAAAGTGTAAAAAAAAACTATTACAAATATAATTTGTGAAAATAATCCTGGCTGCAGTGTGTCGAATCATTTTTTTTAAATATTTTAGTGAACTTTCGAAGTCAAATTCATCGTAATAAAATAGGTAAAATGGGTGGGATGATTGGAAATGATTTTGTGTAGTTAGTATATATTTCGAAGAATTAAGCAAGATATTAGGATTTAAAAAAAATCTTTATCTTATCCTATGTATTATGTAAGCACACAGAGTACAACAAACATTATATTTTATCATCCATGATACAACAATTAGGAAACATATGAAACATGTAAAATTTATTAAAAAAAACGAAAATTTAAAAATAACAAATTACTTATTAAATAATAATAATATTTGGATGATTTGTATAGCGCCGTTTTTGTAAAAAAATAACCTCAAGGGCGCTGTACAGATCTTACTTTCTATGATTACATATAAATTACTAGTTTAAATAAGAAAACATACAGGAACATACTTACCTGGTAGGTCCTATCAGATAGATACACTTATTAACTTAAAATTGTAATTATTATTTTTAATTTTTTTCCGATTTAGGGCATGGGAGCGAAATTAAAAAAATGGACTCATTGAATTTGTCGTACAGTACAGGATTTGGTTAAAATTTGTATATCTAAAGGTGATTCATCGAGAAACAGATTATGTTGAGATTCTTTTAATGAATTGAAGGATATGAGAGTCTGAAAGGGTAAGTTTTCTGTTTGGACCGAAATTCTGTTGGGCTCGTTACACATCTAAGCTTAAGCTTAATGTTTTAAATTTAATACTAATTATTAAAACAATTTGGATAATTTTCAACTAAATATGATTAAGAAGATAAGTACAGAAAATAAAAATAATTATAAAACTATGACATGAATCACTCACTTTGTGGAAAGACATAATTAAATTTTAAACAAAAGTAACTTTGTTTTGACACCACTTTATTAGATACATATACCAACCGGTTTCGGCTCTACCTGAACTTTCTTCAGGGCTGAACAAATATGTAATGTGTTATATCGAGAAGTTCTGTTCAATTAGGTTTACATGCATAAAATACATCAACGCTGTGCTTTGATTTATTTGCAATTTTTTTAGAATATCCGCAACTGTTTGTATGGGAAAAACAGACAAGGTATTGTTTTATCATGGCACGCCACCGAAAATGATATATGCACCAAGCGACAGAGAGATAATTATTAATAAATAATTATTCAGATCACCTGATAACGGTTGCTTCGCATCCACACAAATAATTATATGCACTTGGAAAACTACTTTGAAATCTGAACTGTTTTTATATTATTTTGTATTCCTCGGAATCAGCTTGCGATTGCATGAAACGAATCCGCAATGAGCCGCTTGCATGCAGTTTTTTTAGAAACTTTGAAAATCACACTTTTTTATTGTTTAAACAATCAGATTAAAAAGTATTGGTAATCAATGAAAAAATGAACTAATTAGGTACAGATTGTCTTAGAATTTATGAAAACATTGTGGGTTATCTAAAATCATAAAATTCCATATTAGTTTTAATATGTCTATCGTATAAATCGATCCTTTTTATCACGTGTAATAAGTGTTTTTTTCGTATATCGACATCACGAGCAAAAACTAGAATTTCATAAATGTTTTATTTTATTTTCGTAAAAAGCAATCACTTTGTGGTTTGACAAATTTAATGAAAATAAAATAGTAACTTTGTATGAGACCGCAGATTTTATTTTTTATGACCGACCGGTTTCGTTAAGCCTAGACATCATCAGGGTACAAAATTAAACTCAACAAAAAATGCATAGTGTGTCGTTGCATATACTCACACATACAGAAGGAGAACACAATATAAATAAAATAAGAGAACAGTAAGAAAACAAAATAAAAACATTCAAATTATAACAAAGAAATAGAGGGAACGAGACAGATAATATAAAATGATAGAGGCAAAACGTCAACTGAGAACTTGATAAAAGAATACTGAGAAATATTGATGATGCTCAGGCTAAACGAAACTGGTCGGTCATAAAATTAAAATGAAAGCTGTGGTCTTATACAAAGTAATTTTATCATTTCATTAAAATTATTATTGCTTTTTTCTAGCATTTCTATATTTCCAGTAGAAAAATATATTTTCACATATCATGTCAGTTGAAAATGCATGCAAGAGGCTCATATAATTAATACCACTTCATGACCATTGAGCAGTGTAAAAACATGATCGTTATATATTATACCTACACTTACCAATTAATATTATCGCGTCTAACCGGTGTAATCAAGTGCATGCGATGTATTTTATAAGCTTCTTGTGTTAATTGACACAAATATTCTAACTAGAAATATAGAATGTTGATTTTGTTGTTTTATGAACTGAATTTCTTTCACTGAATCACGCACACCAAAGAAAAGAAATAAAAAATTAAGAACTATTAAAAAATTTGCTCTGCCGCGGAGGGAATGGTACCCGTGACGCCTCAACCTAAATGAAATGAAATACCATTTTATTATTTGAACGAGAGTTCCACCTCCCCGGAACCAGTGGAAACCAATATGCTTGAAAATACTTTAGTCCTAGTTAGCGACCAGATCCGAATAGCCATGTGATTCCTAACCGTCTTCTTTCCATATCTTTTACCCCCCCCCCTCCTTTGAATCATAACAAATCCCATATAGGGATACCATAGTCCCGCTGGCTACAGACATGTGAGACTTTTATGCGGTATTCACATGAAAAATAAATACAAATAACGTTTCCAGTTTCTATCCCAAAAACTTTATTTTTATTTTTATTCACCATAAAGACTTTTTTTTCACAGTGAATACCGCACAAGAGTCTCAATTGCTCCCAACCGTCTAGAGCCAGTGGAACTATGACATCCCCAATTGGAGTATGTTGTGAGGCTGAAGATAGTGGGGAGGGAAAGGAGATGAGGAAGAGTAAGGTTAGGAAGTACCTGGCTATTCAGATCTGTTCACCAAACACGGCTAAAACCATGTCAAGCAACGATTCAATTCTAAATGGTGGTCTTCCACCAGGGCGATTCTACCATAGTATCTACCACTCTGGAACGTGTCGCATATATACTATAAATTATTTTATATCAATTAAATGTGTTATGACACATATTAATTAAATAAAATGTATTTGCGCACGCCGGGTTCGAACCCGCGCCCTCTGAATTCGTAGTCGAGCGTCCTACCATTCGATCATGCAGGCCGTCATATCGTCAACCACAACTCTTCGGGCCAAAATAAATAAGTTAAAAACTATTCGGCAATTTTTTATATTTTTTATTCATCCAATTAAAAGTTAATAGAACAAAGTTTTTTTTTATATTATGAATATTCACTTGGAAAATATTATATTTATGTTCTCCAATGTAAAAAAAAAAACTAACAACCATAATTTATTATTTGGGTAAAACGAAAAAATATTTTAGCACGCCTTTAGTAACCATCACCATTTTTCTGTTTTTTTATACCACTGCACAAAATTTTATGCAGATTTAATCAATTAATATTCGCATCATGTTCACTTTGGCTTGCCGATGTTTTATCTGATGCGGATATCAAAACTTCTTTAATGAGTGTAATTTCCTCCATAAACCTTTAGACACAGTCGTATTGATATAACACGCAAAAAATATGTTTTTTATAAGACTTACTCGCGGCCGCCGGCGTATTGCACGACTATACTAAAGTATTATCCAATTAAAAGAATATTGTAGCGTCACACGTTAAGCTTATGAAAAATTAAAATCTACGAGCGTTTTGCACTAGAAGGGAAGCAATTATTGGTTTACAATACCTTGCATCCTTGATATTCAATGTCCTTACTGTACACTAAAACCACTATACTTGTTGTCATTTAATATTTTCTTGTTCTTTAGTTATTTGTTATATTCACACTGCTTGCATTTGTAATGTCAGAATCGTTAATTATAATACCTTAATATCGACTCTGTACTAACGCGTCGACTGTATTCAATATTATTTCCCTTTCTGTACTGTTTTGTAACAAATTTATCCATTTTTATTTATACTTTACATCTGAGTTTTTTACACCCTTAGCTTCTAGTAAAAAAAATAATCTGGTGATGTACATATGCACCGTAATACTTTTATCTGAACATTTTTCTTAATGATTTATGTACCGATCACGAAATTAAATTTGAAATTTTTTCGTAAAAATAATATATTTGTTTTAAAAAATAAAAACAATTACTGGATACTATAATTTACAATAGATAACTTCAGAAAAATTATGTAAAGCCCTATAAACAAAGTGGTTTAAAAATTCTACATATTTTAAGAAAATAACTATTTACAATTATTTTTGTCAGTATCTACGAACGCCTGTGCCCGTCAAGTCAACCCCCGACTCCCGACTCCCGACTCCCGACTCCCGACTCCCGCCTCAGAAGTCACTACAACGATAGCTACCGGTGATAGAATGATCCGCTCGCAAGCTGCTAAAAGCTCTCGAGAAAGGAAAAACGCCAGTGGCGAGCGCCTCCCATGGCCGCTACTTCCACGTCTACTTCTGCTGCGTCCACTTGTTCTGTGCCTGTCTCTGTTCCATCCGATAGTGATCCACCACCCTCGTTTAATGAAACTAAAACCAGATGCACCGCTCTCAGATCAAACTCCGGGAACCTAACCTTGGACCCTGATTGATTTACGTGGATGGATCTTTGATAGGGGTGATTTGGACAAACTTTACCTAATGATGAGCCAATTGGATTGGAAAGAGCTTTGTAACTTTGACACCGGTTATTAGGGGCTACATCATTTTTTTATGTGTATATATAATGTTTTTGGTGCTTGTTTTCTCAGGAAATCTCTTAATAGAGGTGGACATAGATATCCCAACTGGTTATCAAGACATACCATCGCGAATATTGAAGTAAAACATGCTCTTCAAAAAATGTAAAGCTACTGGCGATCGATGTGAGTATGAAATTTTCAGTAAACGCAGAACAGTCGTTAGGCAAAATGTACACGTGGCATTTCGAACATATGTCAATTTTATGGCAACTACGTCAAATCACAACGCAAGAATGGTGTCATAACGGACATAATGATGCATGGTGGTTGGGAAGTTTGAGGAGTGGATGTAGTCAATGCATTTGCGACCAATTTCCGATCCGTATATAGTAATGAGTCTCAATTACTAAATCATTATACTGCTGCTGATTTAAGCGTGAAGGGAGCCCAGAACATTGATGTAAGTTATATAGACGAATCAGATGTAGAATCTTCCATTAGAAAATTGAACTTGGTCCAGACTTTCTACCAGCAATTTTTCTAAGAGGGTGTTGAATTTCTAAAGTGGCCACCAAGTTTCATATGCAACCTCTTTTTAGAAACTGGTATATTTCCTGATTCTTGGAAAGTTTAAAAACTTTGATAAAAGCTGATTGAATCAATACTTCACAAACATATGCTGTCTTAATTAGAGCTGTTCTTAATATAACATCAAATTATAAAAAATAAACCGAACTGCACGGGTTGAGCAAACGTCGATAACCCGATACAAATTTTTTAGTACTCACTGATCATGTTTCCAAATATTTGGGTGAAGGCTTCCAAGAAGATTGTTCATACGATGACTTTTCAAAAGCCTTTGATACCATAAACCATGACATCTTATTAAAAAAGCTGTCAACGATAGTGTTTTCTTTGTGGCTTCTCACATTCATTTCCAAGTTTAATATTTTACACAAAAAAGCGACACATGGAATATAACGTCAAAAAAATTATAAATGCTTTCTGGAGTACCTCAGGGTCCTAATATAGGGCCAATTCTCTTTTTTTTAATATTTATAAATGATATATCAGAGGTTATTCTGCATTCAAGGTTTCTTCCTTTTCGCGGATGATCTAAAAATATTCAGTTAAATACAAACTTTAGATGACTGTAATCGACTCCAGTCAGACATTGGTAGAATTGTTGACTGGAGTAAAAAAAAACATGTTCAATATTTCTAAATCTTTCATTTCAAGACTATGAGCATGAAATATTAGCCTACTATCAAATATGATCCCAAGATCTTTAATAGTGGAGACTCGTTTCGAACTTAAATCTTTCATAGTATACCGGTAAAATCAAGTATGGTACTGTGTATTTCACTGGGGCGTACCATACTTGATTTTACTGGTATACTATGAAAGATTTAAGTTCGAAACGAGTCTCCACTATTAAGGATCTTGGGATCATATTTGATAGTAGGCTAATATTTCATGCTCATAGTCTTTCATTCACTTTCACTACGTATAGTTCTCCTGACACTCCTCTCTACATCCATTCGCTTTCCAAACCGATGGAAGAAAAGAGGAGGAATATTTCTGTATACTTAAGTACGTAGGTACATAAAATATAATAATTACTTATTTATTTACCAGACCTTACACGAGAATAAAATTCTCAATCTGTGTGACTTTCTCGTTTTACTCGCACGATGAGAAAAACTGATAAAATGTACATACCCGTATATAAATTTTTAATGAATCACTCTTTTTGTCTCGTAACGATATTTCTCGAATGTGAATAAGTGATCACGGCGTGAATTATTTACCTGCGAGTTTATTTTTTCGTTCCCGTTGCGTGGAAAAATTCGTAAATTGGAAACATTAAATGTGTTTTTGCTGAAAATGCAATTGCGTTCCCACATTAAATTTAATAATTGTACTGTTCACAAAAATGTGTGTAAAACCTTAGTATAAGACTTCAGTTGAAGCCGTTTAAAACGTATTTGCGACCAATATTTATGATCAAATCGCATTTACCGAAATTGAATCTACCATGTTTGAATGTGAACAAGTTCACCGATAGGAGAAATTATCGTTCGGATAAATATGTCAAAGCTTTTCCACCCGGTTGCGCCCGGTAATATATTTTGTCTCTCAGTATAGAATGATAGATTTCAAAACTCTTCAAAAACATAAATTTATTTATTTATTTTATTAACGCCTTAAATGCTTTTACATATAATACATTAGAGTTATATAAAGGAGTACAATAAATGAGAAGAATATAACATAAAATCAAGAGTTTAAAAAAAAGTTAGAATATAAAACGCAAGTATTTATACATAGCGTAGTTTTACAATTAGTTATATTATCATAGTATAGTTTACATCATAGGAGGGTCGTATCTTTTTTTTTTAACTAAATATTTCAAAAGTACCTAGCTCGTGATGACTTTTATTTTATTTTTATGAATGAAGTTGTTAAATGAAGTCCTTTTATAAATTACAACAGTTCATTTTATTTATAGTTTTTTTTTCTTCGTTTTTCTTTTATAAAAGAAATAAACATTCCTGGGTTACGAATAACTTCACAATATTTGAAAACCTCTTACAGAAATCAATTTTGGAGAACTTAGCTAGTATGGAAATTGAACTCACGACCCCCGGGTGAAAATCCGACGCGTTTGTCCACTTAGCTACTAACAGGTCGATTATTTGCAAAGTCTGATTGTTTCTCCCTGATTCAATAAAGTTTCATTCAAATTCCGAATTCTAAAAGATATCGCCCGTTTTTTGCGTTTTTAAATGATTCAGTTTTTTTTTTTAAATTCTTTGTTGGTTCTTTTTTCACTGACCATGGTAAATATATCGTCCGGCGTTAAACCAAATCTCCAAATAACCACTGGTATGAGAAATATCTCCATCGGTTAGGGTGCCATTACAAACCCCAGCCAAACGCCAAACTACCGCCAGAGCGGCTGCCACCTATTGATAACGACTGGAAACACATCCTGCAATATGGTTATTACGCACCAAATTATACAGCACCGAGTATGGAAACGGCGGTGTCATTATTGTGGTTTTTGGCGCAAAACCATGCTATTTAACTGTGTCATCGTCGGTTTTATTAAACACCATAGCGCTAGGGAATTACACGACCCGTGGTTCGTTTTTCGAGCCTTGTTATGAACCGCTTAACAAAGTTAAATTTTTTTCAAATAATATCCCTTTCCTTTAATTTTCTGATGTATTCAAGCGGGTACTTACTACCACGATAGCCGTGAAGATAGCCAATCTCTAATATGAGAGGTTAGTAAATACTTGGAGCAAGTGGATGAGTTTGTGTATTTGGGAAGTGTGTTTATGAGACACGGAAAGGCTGATAAGGATATTAAAAGAAGGGTGAATGCCGGAAACTCTTTTAATGGAGGACTGAACGCTGTTGTATAAAGAAGCGAAGCTAGCAGTCAACAATGGAGTGCTTACACTAACCCTGAGGTATGGAAGTGGGCATGGAACTGGCAAAGAAATGATGAAAGTAGACTGAATGTTGTGGAAATGATATCCTTGAGGCTTATGTGCGGCAAAACTATGTATGACCGTGTTAAAAATTTCAATATCCGGAAAGAATGCAAGGCTGATTTAAGCGTAATGAATAGAATAAAGAAAAAGACACTTAAATGGTTTGGGCATGTAGAGCGAATAAACGAAGAAAGGAGTGTAAAATGAATATATTATGCGAAAGTGAATGGTAGAAAAAGACGGGGACTCCCGAGGAAGACAAAGCACGATCAAGTTAATCAAATATTTGAATCGGGCCATGTGAAAAGTCAGAATAACAGAAGAGAATGTATGAGACGATGTATGATTGGGAATAAAGCTAGAAGTGTGTGCCAAGATAGAGTATTATGGCGGTCCATCCTCTCTGCCTAACCTGCGGAGAAATGGCGTGATGGTTAGTTAGTTAGCAGCAAAAGAAGACTACTTAAAGTAATATTTTTATCGATGTTTTGATTTCTAAATAGTTTGATAGAGGAACTCAATTGTTACTTAAAAACGGTTAAAAAAAATGTAATATTCCATCAAACTTAAACAATCATTCAGGTTAGTACTATCATCTACATTAATAAGCTTTAAGCGTACTGAAATAGTACGAAAACCGCTACCGGATGTAGACAAGTTGATTGCTCGAAATAAACCTGAATAGCGTTCCGGTTTAATCACATCGTCCTTACCGTTTTTGCTCGCGGAATATACAATATATTGGTCTACTCCATGCAGATAAAAAACCATTCTTCTAATTTAATAACCTCGCATGAAATGTATATCGTTAGAACGATGTTGATTTTTTTTACCAAATTTGTTACAGGTATATTAAAACCTAGTTCTGGTCAAGCAACGTTTTATACGTATTATTAATTGCATTATTGACTCACCTTCTTTGTTGCAACTCATCCAGCTCAACATTCCTTGCCGTAGACTCAGAAACAATGAATTGATGTTCCTTAATAATCCCTCTAATAATTATGGGTATCATTCTCCACTGTTTAGACTTGTCAACTCAAGCCATGGTCTTGAAATTGTTGGTACCAATCTAAATAATTTATGTCATTCTTTACGACTTTACCAAAACCTTGCCCAGACTTTGACTTGAATTTTCTTTTAAATGTATATTTTTGTCATTGCTTCATTATGTGTGTGTTGTTTTTCTCTATTGCTCTTTTTTTCTGTTTCGTGTTATGTATTTTTTTTGTAGTTGGACAATGGTCCGTTTTTATATAAATAAATTAAAGTAATCGTAGGTTATTGGTTAAAATACAACTGTATTATAAATTCAGGTTTTTTCGGTTTAAATTTAAACCCTTATTAAAATTATTATTATCGATCTTAAGAGCATCATTTAGCAAACTCGGTCTTAACATGGCGGATTCTCATCGTCGTTGTCTAGCCTAGGATTCCGATAATATTTGTATGGAGAGCAATAAAAATGGCATTGAATATGCTAATAAGGCAATTTAAATAAACCCCACTGAGAGGTCGCCCATTGTCGGGACATGTGTATTCGCTTAATTAAATCAAGAATGACACTAAACAACACTACCGATGACTATATAAATCTATTTAATAAACCTACTGCATAAATTAAACGAACTACGAAATTTATATTAATTATTGTGGTTTCTCAAACGGAAATATGTTTTATTCCTTATGTAGCGTTTCAAACTGCTTATATACAAATGTCTAAATTGTTTGGGAATACAACAATGCATAACGAGTAATGACATCGAACTTTGACAAACAGTAAACAATGATCCAACACGGTATTCTTAACACAGACAGCAAGTTACCTTGAACTGTGAGAAACTACATTAGACTCTGATGAAAACAATACAAACTTCACAAATGCCTACAACCAGAGACATACCACGAATATATACACAAATAGCTTTTAGATATGTACATGCCAAGTAACTTCTCACAAACAATTATAGTGTAATTAGTCAAATTCAGACAGGAAAACATATCAAGTTCATACAAGTGTGGCCCAATATCTCTTGCCACAGTAATAACAAAAATATTTGAGAGTTCTACAAATTCACATTTAAGAGAAACTGTTTACGTCAGACATTTATCTCGGTATGAAACAAATTATCAAATATTAGAATGCAAAAAAAACAATGATGTTTGTTTGTTTTCTAGACTTAGGTAAAGTTTTTTGCTGTTTAGTTTGCAGGAAACTCCATTAATAGAGGACTGAACGCTTTTGGCGCTAATAAAAAATGATAAAAGAAGCAAAGCTGGCAGTCCACAATGGAGTGCTAATACTAACTCTGATGTTTGTGAGGCATATAATTGCCAAATGAAAGAAAGGATGATAGTACACTGGTTGCTGAAGAAATGAGATCCCTGTGGGGTATCTACGTTAAAACCATTTATGACCGTAATAAAAATGTGGATATTCAGAAATAAAGCAGCTGATGCAAACGTAACCAATAGAATTAAGAAAGGGACGCTTAGATGGTTTGGGCACGTAGAGCAGATGAACGCAAATAGGAGTTTGAACAGTATTTATAACGTGAAAGTGAATGGAAGAAGAAGTAAGGGACGATTGTACTATTGTATTGAATGAAAACAATAAAATTTTGGCAAATATATCAACAGACCTATAACAACAACAAAACAGGCTGCAAGCTTATTAAAACAAAGAAATTTTTGCAACAAAATAAGCCTGTGGCAACTCTAAAAATGCCACAAGTCATGAACATGGGAGAAGCAGAGACAACGAGAATTCAGGAACAATGACAAAACAGATGGAACGCTAAGCAAAATCGGGAATTCATCACAAAGACAACAGGACTTAGATTCACTGGAAAAACAACAACAAAAAAGTACCTACATGTCAACATTTTTTTACAAACATACCTACTTGTGTAACTAGGCCTGGTTTAGTTTACCACTTACTAGATTCCAGTTACTCTAGCTCAAACATCAGCGGCTATAAAAGTGCCAGCAGTACAAAATAGAAAATTTATTTTTCCTGTCAGCTTTCATTTGAAAATTATAAAATAGTGCAAACACACATTATATTTACCATTTTGCTTTTATAAATTAGACATTATTCAAGATTGCGAAATGGATATAAATATACCACTTTGCCAATTAAGAAAAATTCCGACAGTATTTATTTTGTAGGGACAATTTTTTGTCAGCATCGTCCAAGATAGCTTCTGCAGTAAAATACTAACCCAAACCCATAAAACAGCGGGACAGCGGAAAGGGCGATTCTGTTGCATGTGCATCTGGAAAACGCATTTCTGATACTTCGACTTATTGGTTCATGTGCAAGAATGGCGTGCTGAAAGTTGAGTTATTTACCCAAATGAAGATTATGCTATATTCTGTGAGCATTAAAATTCTCGTCGTGTTTTCCATTCTTCGTGAAATAGCTTTCCGTGTTTCTTGATAGCACACGGCGGACACTGCGTCAATATTACAAATACCACAAGTGCATAACAAATAAATAATAAATGATTTAATGACAAAAATGCATTAACCTTTGAGTCCTTTGTTACACCATCTGAGGGAGTCTTATAGACGGAAATCACTATGTTACGGAAATTGTATTTACGAACCTACTGAATAAGCAATCAGAGAAGCGTTTATATTAAACATTCTTTCTTAACCTTTATAAATATTTATGTCTATTTCTTTCTTTATGTATTTTTACAATCTCCATGTTATGAGTTGTAATACAATACATTTTACAACAGTCGTACTTAGCGCACTATACTATTTAATGTACAACACTATTACACACTAGTTGTAAATAGCGCAGAAGACAGAATCTGGTCGGTCTGATCCCTACCCTGAACAAAGTATAAAAATAATTAAGCTATGCAAACTTAATTTTTTACAATATTAGATAAAATGCAACGGCTTTGTGTAAATAACTTTTAGGCATGTTAATTAAATAGTGATAATTCTATTGATTATTATTTTTTATTTTTTTTAATTATGTAATACAAACACAATATTTACATACATCCATCAACAAAAAAAACAATCGGCGTGTAAATATCTCCATTGTTCCAAATATGTTTAGAATATGTAGGGTGTAAACATAAATCTTATAAATCATTTAGCCATAAACAACAATGTCGCAATTAGAGACAACATCTGATAGGAGAGAGGGCACCAGAAGGAGAAGAATTAAAAAGTTATTTACACAAAGTTATTGTGTTTCATGAAAATGAAATAATAACTATTTATAAGACGACAGATTTTATTCAAAAATTTATGACCGACCGGTTTTTTTTAGTCTAAGCATCATCAGGGTAAAAAAATAAACTAAACAACAACATACAAAGTGTGTGGTTACATATACATACAGAGGGAGAATACAATATAAAAATAAAATAAGAGAACAGTAAGAAAACAATAAAATAACATTTAAGATTATTACAAATGAACAGAGAGAAAGAGACAGATTACATGAAATGAAAGAGGCAAAATGTCATTATTATATTTAATTTATTTTATCAATTTTAAGAAGAGAAGCATGGGAAAGCTTCGGGTCCAGTACAACAACGCCTACCGCATGATGTTCAGTCTTCCCAGGCACTGCAGTGCTTTGAGTATGTTCACCGAGGGGCGAGTTCCCGGATTTGCAGCCCTCATGAGAACCAGGGTGGCAGGAATGAGGGAAAGGATCAACAACCCTGGAAATGACCTTACCATGGAATCCCGTCAGATTCCGAATTCAAGCATAGAAGCGCATTGGAGTAAATTATTGGCCCCATCAATCTTAACGCTGACAAGAGAGACTCGCTCTTGATGGCGTTTTGCAGAAATGAGGCCTAATATCCTCCATTAATATTTTTTTTTACTTGTAACATTTAAAAAAAAAAAAAAAAAATTTTGTTCATTTTTATTTCTTAATATTATTATTACTATGTATTAATATCAATTATGGAAGGTATTGCATTGCACTACTTCTGCATACCTTCTGGAATAAAACTTTATTATTATTATATCTTTCATTAAATATGTCAAACCACAAAGTGACTGCTTTCTACTAAAATATATTATTGTATTTCATTCGTTAGATCCAATTCTAAACAGCGCACTGTCCCAATTCCTGTTGGAGAGGAACAATACCCCACATTGTCATGCTGATTCTGTGGGAACCGCCTAATATGATGTAAGTCAAGAATACGCCTACCGATTCGATACGGCAAAGTGATTCGCTCTCGATCTTGGGTGGCCAAATTTCGTAATTAACTATACAAATGTTCGATTAATTCAAATTAATCCGCCCGTGCTCGGAACAAAAGATAAAACGATATTATATTATTTTAACTCGTGGGATTTCCTCTCACATTTTTGTTACTATCGAAAAAACAATAGAGTATGTGTTAAATCTGCAATAATGTTATTTACATTTCTTATTTAGTAAAAATACATTTTTTTATTTACATACGCAACTTGTTTTCAGAAAAATTAAATCCAAAGTATAATATATGTTATAAGCAACAGCTTTATAATAAAAATACATTACGTTTAATATATAACATTTCGTGTAATATTGAGTATGATTTTTCAGATCCATTTTTAAAGATTAAGAAGTAAGATCACCTTTTAAAAAAGAGATTGCAATAGATGTATCAGTGGCAGGTAAACACATTAAATCGGAATGATGTGTCTATTCCTTTTGATACTTAAAATTAAAAAAATACTTATAACCTTTTGGTTCAACAGATCCTTTGAAGCGCCTTTTTAATTGTGTTATTTCGACATTTAAATGTATTTTGGGCTGTCAGCAAATGGCTTATAGAAAAAAGCTTGGTGAGTTGAGGAATCCTATGTGAGAACTTATTGTAGGATTATATTTTTTCTTATTTCAGCGTATGCTAAATTTTCACCGATGAAGGTAGATCTATAATGTAATTAATTGTAGGTGTAAAAAAATTGTTTTCTTTTTAACTTATTATTTTTAAGAATATACTAGTATTTCTAAATTTTCAAAGCTTATTACTAAATAAAATAATTAAATGTTGCTCTTCATCCTATATATTTCTATAATCATACTATGAAACCAGTAGCGTGAAAATAAATACACGTCAAATAGTATTATAAATTAATCTATTGCCGATTCCTGCTGTTTTAATGCATGTAATTTTTTTCCACTGAGTATGGAAGTGTTTTTCGATGGATTTCGAGATTTTTTCATAATTCATTCATCTTTTTTGCAATCTAATGAAATAACTTAACGCTCAGCAGGTGTGCAGTATTAATATCTACACCTACTAATTAAATTTACACAAGGTTTTTTAGCAATCAAACTATTTGTAAAAATAGTTTGTTGAAAGTGAAATTAATTACTTCCTGATACAATTATTAATTAAGTTACACAAAAAAATGCATGCACTAAAAAAAACCTACTTTACATAAAAATTAATCAATAAACCAACTCTGGTTTGGATTTTTTTTTAAATTTCGTATGCAATTGTCATAATATTATACTTAATTAATCCCGCGAACCCTTTGTTTGTATTTTTGGGCTTCATACATATTTCACTTCAGTACAGAACGCAAATGTTGCATAGTAAAGTAATACAGAAATGTAAATATAAATTCAAATAAAAATATAACAAAATAAATCAAATAAAAAATATAATGTACATTTCTGTATATAAATAACGGGATGGAAACACATAAATTAATTGAAAGTAAAGAAAACTCTAGTATTAAGTGGTAATATTCGAGTGATAAATTTAGTGATCAACATTAAATTAGCAGAATATTTTCAGCAATACTTTTATAGCCAACAAGTTAGAACAAAACAATAACATAATTAACACATAACAATGAAATAATTTTGAAGCAGAGCTAGGTTATTTATTTATTTCTATTTATTCTGCTTGCGGAAATAAATCTAAGTAATCATTTTAGATTATATGCACTAAAAATGCCAAAAGATGCACTAACAATGCCAACATATGAATGAAAAATGCCAAAATATAAAACTAAGATTAGAACAGGAACATGTCTAAAATATGTAAGTATGCGTTTAAACGAAAACGCTAAAAACTGATACAATTTTTCGTATTTTCGATTTTCAAAGGGGGTGTTCACCGAAAATCAGAGTTTTAGTTAACTGAAAAGTGGGGTTATGTTTAATTTCGGGGGTGGGGGTGGAAAGAATTTAAGATCACGTGTTTTGCTCATTTCTAATAGTAAACTAACTAACAGCAGGGGTAGGTAGAGAGGTCGAACCGCCATACAACTCTGTCTTGGCACACACTTTTTGCTTAATTTACATTCATACATCGTCTCGTACATACTTTTCTGTTGTATCGATATGGGTATTTAAAATATACCATAATTCAAAATCGAAATTTTGCTTGAAATGGGTTTAGCCGCATTCGGCGACCAGATCAGAATAGCCAGGTACTTTCCTACATCCCTCTTACCCATTTTCTTCTCCTCCAATATAGATACCCCAATCTGGGATGACATAGTCCCACTGGCTCCAAACGGTTGAGACCAGTTGGGACTCTTGCGCGATATTCACATTGAAAAAAAAAAGTGGCTACTTTCGATAGTACGAATCTAAAGACATTACAAATAATATAAACTTAAGAAAGTTGGAACTCTCCCGTGCGACTCCCTAAACAGCCAAGGGTGATGAAATAGTATTTAGGGTTAGTTTTGACGCTACGTGGTACCGATCGCACACTGTTTTACCGACTAAGATTTCCTGAGGGACCTCTCTTGTCACTTCCCGCATTTTTATAATAGCCCGCGCTGGAGGCGTGCTGAGACTCTCTTAACAGAATCAAAGTGAATCAAACAGAATCAAGTTTGACAACAAATGTAGGAATTAATTAATAAAACAAAATATACTTCTCTGGGAAAACCTAGTGACGCTTATATCGGAACAATTTGACGGCCTCCATAGTCGAGTGGTAAGAAGCTCGACTACGAATCCAAAGGTCCGCAGGTTTAAACCTGAAGTGCTAATAACTTTTATTTAACTAACATGTGTCATAAAACATTTGATTCATATAAAATAATATAAAGTATATTTGCGGCACGTTCTAAAGTGGTAGAGACTCAAAGTACTAATAAACTATACTAAATTATTGCCCTGGTGAAAGACCACCATTCAGAATCGAAACGTTGCTTGAAATGGCTTTAGCCGTGTTTGGTGACCAGATCTGTATAACCAGTACTTCTCAATCTTCCTCTTCCCATCTCCTTCCTCTCCCAACATACCCGAATCGGGGATGCCATAGTCCCACTGGCTCTAGACGGTTGGGAGCAGTTGGGACTCTAGTGCGGTATTAACTTTAAAAATAAATTAATAAGAATAACCATAAAATCTATATAGCAAAGTGGAAATTTGAGGTTTTTTTGCGAAAGTCTTCCCTTTTATCCGTCTTAATTTTTAACTTCATTTTTTATGGTCGGCTAAACCAGTCTAGCCCAAGAAAGCGTAAAAATAATATTTAAAATATCAATGGCTTTTATAAATAGCTCATCCTTTAAATTAAAAATTTGCTCTCATGCTTAACAATAAAAAGTTAAGTAAAAAATAAATAAAATCAAAAATATTTTTAAAAATCAGCTAAATTTCAAGTTATTATGATAAAGTGATTGTGTCCTGCCAGAAGTTACTTGCCAGGTAAGTATGTTGCTGTATGTTTATATAAAATAGGAATTAATATTAACAGATTTGTACAGCGACCGGTGATTTTTTAAAAACACGGCTCTGTACAAACTATCCAAATATTTTTTTATTAGTATTATTTACGAGTTTGCTGGATTTTCTTTTTTGGATGGGACAAATAAAAAAAATACAGGACGTTTGTTGTTCTATCTAACTAACTAACTAACTAACTAACCATCACGCCGTTTCCCCGCAGGGGTAGGTAGAGAGGACGGACCGCCATACAACTCTGTCTTGGTACACACTTCTTGCTTCATTTACATTCATACATCGTCTCATACATACTCTTCTGTTATTCTGACTCTTCACATGACCCGATTCAAGTATTTGATTTACTTGATCGTGCTATGTCTTTCTCGGGCGTCCTCGACTTCTTCTTCCATTCACTTTCGCATCATATATTCTTTTCACACTCCTTTCTTCGTTCATTCGCTCTACATGCCCAAACCATCTAAGCGTCCCTTTCTTGATCCTATCCATTACGCTCATATCAGCCTTGCATTCTTTTCGGATATCCACATTTGTAATACGGTCATACATGGTTTTACCGCACATACGTCTCAAAGATCTCATTTCCACAGCATTCAGTCTACTTTCATCCTTCCTCTGCCAGTTCCATGCCTCACTGCCATACATCAGGGTTGGTATAAGCACTGCATTGTGGACTGCTAGCTTTGCTTCTTTGGACAATTTCTTATTTGCCCCAACAGCGTTCAGTCCTACATTAATGGAGTTTCCTGCATTCACCCTTTATTATATTTTTTACTTATGTTCTTTACTAACCCCAAGTTTTGCATTATTTGCACTCACTATGTAAGGTATTCTTATATCTGAATTGAGAGTAAAATATATTCCACTTCCATTAGAAACAGATCACAATATAACGTGTTCAGATTTCATAAAATTTTGGGCAGTATTAAAGTCTCGCTTATGTGTAAACCTTAAATTCAGCTTTATTTGGATTGGTGTTGAAGAAAAAAAGCACTGTGCATATTGTGCACTCTTGTGTAGTAATACCGCAATAATTCTTCTTGCAGGGCGGGCGCCAGGAAAGGTGTGACGTCACAGCTCAGTGATACACTAATAACACGAGTCCCTCACCACATTGATTGATCGATCCGCGCTCATAGAACTTGTCATTCACCTGCGCTAAGATGACAAGTACTGAGTTATTGCGGACCACTGTGTGTGTTTACCACTGCTATGGCCGTTGTGTTGAAGTCATTTGTGTAAACAAACCGAGTCACTATTTCTACATACCAGTTGATATTCCATTGATCTCACTCGTATGTAGATTATTACATTATGTTAGTTTATATGTATGAAGTTTGCGATTGAAATAAATCAAATTTACGTAGATTTTTTGATGTCTGTGAAAATTTGTTGAAAAGTGTTTTACGTTAAAGGGTTACTTGGGTGTCGACAATATTATTTGTTCACAATTTATCAATATTAAAAATAATAGTCTAATATTTTGTAAGGCACTATTTATTTAAAAATCTCCTCAAGAGTCCTTGCTAATTTTTTTTCTGACAAAATTATCAACAATGTGGATATTCACAAACATAATACAAGGACATGCAAAGAAATAGCACTTCCAAAAAATAATAAAACCAATACACACAATAGCCTACTGTACAAATGGATGAATTGTTATAATGCGCTGCCGGAAACCGTCAAAACCATGCAAATCAATAAATTTAAAATAGCCTTTATGAACCATTTAAAATACATTTGTAATATCAAGTGGTATATTTGTTATAATTATTGAGTCATAAAGAATATGAATTATAAATAGGTAATTTGTAAACTTCAATGCACAAGTAACTAAGTAACTAACTAACCTTTCTCTTCCTTATCTCCTTCTCCTCCCCCCTACCTTCAGCCTCACAACATACGCCGATTGAGGATGCCATAGTCTCACTGGCTCTAGACGGTTGAGAGCAGTTGGGACTCTTGTGCGGTATTCACTAAAAAAAAAAAATTAAAAAACTAATATAAAATAAATAAAACAAAACAAACAATTATTCATTTGTGGGCTTTAATTAACAACTTATTGCTTATAGCTAACAAATTACATTTACCAATCCATCAATTGAGGACATACAATTATAAATGCATTACATCTAATAAGTGTGGTGCTACGTAAAAAAAAACATCTTTTGTATGTACAGAAATAAACCTTTTTACCTATGTATTAAAAAAAACACGTTTGTGCGAAAAAAAATACAATTAACTCTTCAAATAGTAAATATACATATACTCGTACGCTACATAATTAATTAAAACGAAACAAAACTTTTTTTGAATGCTGCAAACAAAATACGTTTTATATTGTTTCTAGAGATTTGATAATTTATTTAACCTTACTATGTTGAGAAATACACTAAAAAATAATAACTTCTTTTTCAAAATTGCAATAATGCTACCCCAAGAAATAAAATTTTAGCACCCTTTTTTTCTTTAAGTTAAGTTACTACCTCGAACCTTCATTGTTTTACGTCATCACAAATACCAGTACCTATCTATGGTATATTTTCAAGACTTCTCATTTTCCTAAATGATTCCGTAATATATATATATATATATGTCGCTTTAATACGATTGTTTGTACACAACCATCATTCGATTAAAATGAGGTAGCGAATCCTTCGTCCATCATCATCGCAGCCCTATTTGGTAACGATCGTGATTCTATTAAATATATTATTTTTTAAACCTACCCATACTCAACTGCATATTTGACGAGTCTACAAGCTCCTCGCTTATACTCGTATGTGTTTCGATTCCTCAAGCCTTAAGTGATATTAAATTCCGGCAAAAGATAAGCTGACCTCACCAAATCTAATCCTTATCGTAATCGTTCAGGAAAACTTCAGAAAAAACCGAAAACCAAATTAAACGTCTGCTGGCTTCTTTTATTTGGGTACTTCCAACTGACCATCTGACTAAATAGTTTAAATTTATTAAAGCATAAAAACGCCCTCGATGTTTCCGATACATTTGTCTGGGAAGTCTGAGAAGCGCCATCAAGTTTCGGCTGCGCCCAACAGTTTATGAATCCCTTCTTATCTTTATAGCAGTACTAACATAATTATATGTATTTTAATACATGGACTAAAACATGGCATCATTAATCGAGGAGATAGTGCAACAAAGGCGCCAACATTGGACGGAAGTATTTTTTTACGTTCGTCGGACAACTTTTTGTCCTGGTAACATTTGCTCGTCATTAACTAAAGCTATTCAGGTATCGTACTCTTTTACGCCAATAAAAAATAAAAACAAGATGACATGTTGGGAGACTCGACAAACTTTACTTAGGTATTTTATATATTTGAGATAAGAGAGCAGGCGACCCGACCAAAGGGGGACACCTTCGGTCGGATGCTTTTTACTTTTTTATTCAGTATCTGTCGGTTGCTGAATAAACTAAGTAGGAAGGTTCGAGCAGTGGTTTCATACGTTAAATCAATGTAATCGAAAACAAGGTATTGTAATTACTGAATTATTTTCCATTAACACAAAAAATATTTGTACGTTTTTTCTCAAAGAACTAAGAGAGAAGGTATATATATATATTATGGAAACAATATTATTTGGAAAAACTTAATTGAAAAAAATAATTGTGTGCAACCAAGCCTTGAATTCGTAATCTCCCGCTTGCCGGTCGGGTGCGCCACCGAACCCAGTTTCCGTACTGTCGGTTTCTATAAACCACATATTTTCTGAAAATCACTACCATTGTTTCAATTTATACACAAGCATCCACCTTTATGTTGAACTAAGTCGCTAACTTAGAAGTTGTCTTAGATAAATTATCATTTTTTTATTAAAAGTTCGAAATTCGGTCGCAACCAAATCCTTTTTTCTTTTCTGTGTGTTTTCTAATAAGTCAATTATGTTTGAACATTATTATAAAAAATGTTGAAATAATTAATTTAATAATAATATCAATGAAAAAAAATGATAGATGAACTTTTCTGTGTGCGTCGACTCGAATACGGCAGGAAGAGTCTGTCCGAAGATTTGTGTGTAATATCTCTCAGAATGGATTCACAGCCGGGTCCTTGTCCGAAGTCAAAAGGTATCGGTCATTGTACGTCGCGTCTTGTCCGGTACTAGTCTTCCTCGTGTATGTGTGCGGGGGCAGAGGTTCAGGTAATACTTCGTCCTGATCCACTGGCTCCTCGTTTAGGTTGACTCTTCATACTTGTATAATAATATTCATATATTTTATTATTATTATTTATCTTGGTAAATA
Source organism: Drusus annulatus (assembly GCA_022651775.1). Taxonomy (NCBI): domain Eukaryota; kingdom Metazoa; phylum Arthropoda; class Insecta; order Trichoptera; family Limnephilidae; genus Drusus; species Drusus annulatus. Next base: position 83,535 of record JAGWCC010000826.1, read on the forward strand.
CAAAATAAAAGTGATTGCTCCATGTCTGTCTCGCTAGGAAATTTCTGTGTCGAGACAGACGTTAAAATAGGAATTCCATTTAGTTTTAAATATGGATTATCTTCTAAAATAAGTATCCCATATTGGTAAGAATATGGATTTAAATGTTTGTATCTGTATGCAATGTGGATGGGCGTAGAAAAATATTTTTTTCTTTATGGAGAGGATTCTGGGAGAACTTGTGGTGCTCGATTCAATCATTCAAAAAGTTTGAACATTGTGAAAATAATGTCAATCTTTATGGGAAAAAATTGTGAAAAAAGTGTATGTCATCTTTAGTAAAATGTGTTTTTTCAAGTAGAAGAATAATCCATAGAAGAAATAATTGGCTTAAACATAGGTATCGTATATCGGTTAAAATGTGTAGAGAGGTTCCGAAAACCCCTTATTTTGGCATAAATTCAATTAGAATACTTTATTGTGATAAATTACGACATTTAATCGTACATTAAACAATCTGAATCCGTTTTGTTTTTCTACATATGGTCACCTTTAAAGTTTTTTTTGATTTACAATAAAATTTATAAGTCTCCAGTACCATATTGGATTTGAAAAAAAAACTCGATGCTCTCACTGAATTACCTAAAGCGACAAAAAGCTTTAAAAAGTCGCAAACTTGAGTCGCTTGAGTTAAACCTTCTCCCAAATAGTAAATATATTTTAGATGACCAAAGGGCCACAAAAGTCTTCAGAATCAAATGAGACTTAAAAAACTGACGAAAATCGATATGTATCTCATTTTTTATCAAAGTGTCGCTTAAGCCCTTTCGCTTTTCCAGCAATGATATATTGGTGTTTTTATAGCACTCCGAAAAAATTACAAAACATCACATTAAAAAAAAGTTTATAATAGTATAGGTACTATGATAACTATCCAATATGGTTCAGTTAAATACTTCAAACATGTACTCGTACCTACATGTAAAACACCTCATGGTATTTAATATAGTTCATCGTGCATGCGTTTAAAGTTAAAAGCGTGTAGTGCATAAGCCTCGAGAATGTATGTCATTTAGGTTAGAAAATGGCTTATTTTGTATGTCATTTTAATCTAGGCTCCAATATGGCCGCGTTGTATTATTAGAACTTTATTTATTACGGCATCTCGTCGTTAGCGCAGTACACGGGTAGGCCGGTATCGGGCGCAGACTCCCGAATTGAATACCTCTTTAAGTGAGAACAACTTTGTTGGAGTATATCTGGCCTGGGAATTAAAACAACCGATCGATAATAGGGTAGGAACCAAACGCTTTCAGTTATTTCATTAGAAAAAAATGGATTTGGTTAGAAAGCTTTTGGTACCCACATTGAGTGGGCGATTAGTTTCGACATTTATCCTCCACCAAAAGGTTCATGTTATTTTTATTTTATTGTAAATACTGTACATTTAAACAGTAATAAAGAAAACAAATAAAATAGTACAAAATGAAAGTTATATGAATAAATTAAAAATTAACGTTTCGCTTGGCCTCAGGGTATAAAGTTAAACTAAACAAAAATACAAAGTGTGCGGTTATATATACATACAGAGGAAGAACAAAATATAAAATAATATAACAGAACAATAAAATAACATTTTAATCATAACAAAGGAACAGAGAGAAAGAGACGAATAATATGAATAGAAAAAGAAAAAACGTCAACTGAGAGGGTGATTAAAGAATAATGATAAATTTACAGGAAATATAACTAATATTGGACTACTGGACAAATTTACCTGATTATTACGATGAATGACTATTAATTTGAATGGGTTTCTTTATTTCTAGTGCTTCTGAAGTATTTAATCTGTTGCCATGATCATTTTTGTGAAGAATATGAGCACCGATGCTTTTTTTGAAGATATGATCTTTATCAATAAGATGATTAGCAAATAACAAGTTTTACATTATGCAGGAGTTAATTTGATTTATGTGTGATGTCAACAATTGGCTTGAATAATTATGATGTAGGTACGTAGTAAATCAACTCGAGGGTTCAATATTGTTATAAAATTAAATTGTAAAAATGTTTTATACAAACCATAAATAAGCAAGAGAATACGTGTAAAACCGTACTAACTACGTTATGGTTTGTACGTATACAAACCATTAAAATAATACGTTGATTTAAAATAACGGAATTTATCAATGTTCTTGATATGGTCTATAAAATTGACAAGCGAAATTTTAACTTATAACTAAACCAGCCAAAAATCACAGTATTTTTGTAGATCCCAAGTAAAATACTGAAAACGCCTATAACATTACCATAAATGTTTGCACTTACAGGTCGAGAAATTAGAGCTGACGCAAACAACACAAACCTAGTATTATGTGTACTGGTGCATATTTATCCACTTCCGACAGTGATATCCTTGCGAAACGTCACTGAAAAACTTCCCTTTATCTTGTTTACGTATGCTGCGTATGCTTATGTTGCTAGTAAGAAAGAGACAAAAAGTGTATACTTTCGAAAATATAATATTCGAAAGTTTTTAAGTATATTTTAAATGTTTTCCAATATGTCCCGTTTAGGACAAAACTTTTTTTTCAATTTCAATTTCAATTCAATTTTATTTAATGAAGTCAAATTACAAATTTGAAACATTTTGTATGCTAGCAATGCATCTGTCTGATTACTGTGTTCGGATAAACTCTTATTGCGATACCCATACCTTCTACGGCTTAACAGATTTGCGACATACAAGGAAGTTTTGCATGGGTGATGGATTTTGTGCGAATTAAGTTTGTATTAGTATGTACTTATGTCTCTATCAAGTTGATTAAAGCTTCGCAATGAAGCAGCACCGCTTGCTATAAATCTGGTAATGGCTCGAATTAATCATTATGATTCTCGTTACGCGTGGGTCTTGGAAAAAGGATGGCCACCGCAAAGCTCCAAATACCTCCAAATATTTTTTTCGTTTCATTTAACAAGATAGTTTTTCGCATGAAACACAACAATACATTAACGTCTATGAACCTTATAATACGGGATGGGCAATATCACAGATAGCCTAAGTTCCAGGAGTTAATTAGTAAAACCTTAAACTTTGGGATCCGAAAACAATAAACATTTTGTAGAAAACCGGACAGGCAATAAAACCTCCAGACGAACGATGGTACAAGACTAAGGTCTATGTCTGGGGTTTATAACACAGGATCTGTGTCGCCAAGGTCCACAAGGTCCTGCCTGTATACAACCTCTTGTCTGACGGTGCGGACGAGGGTTATGTTGGACATGATTTTTCGATACAGGATAATAATTGACAAAATTCAAAATGATTTCATGCTAGTCTGATTTAGGGAAACCACTAAAGTAGCGCCTTGGAAGCAGCTTAAGTACTTTGTAGCTATGGAATATGATCATGGATACTACGAAATCCTTTTGTAGTGAATTGAATTAGTGGTTGAATCGAATCGCTTTGGATATCGACATATTCTGCGTCGGTAAAACTGCCTTTAAGCAGTAAGCCTTGTTGGTGCTTGCCTAATTACTGTATATTATCCAACCATTATGTTTATTTATAAAATTTTAGAACCATGTCCCTTTTATTTATAATTTTTTTGATTTGTATGTTATATGCTTTGTATTATCTTTTTTGTACACTACATATTCATTTTTTTTTATTTGTCTTTAAAAACGATTTAAAATTATATTTTCGTAGAAAGCATACACTTTGTGGTTTGAAAATGAAATAATAACTTTGTATAAAATATACAAGTATTTACAAATCTGTGTCTTTTATAAAGTTATTATTTCATTTTCATTTAAAATTATAGTTATGTAACGTTTAATTGAATTATAACGAACCTAGAAACTTATACTTGTCTCACTTTTGTGGTGTTTTTTTTTAGTGAAATGTCACCTCAAAGTAACAAAATATCTTAAAACTCTCAAAAATTACCTTTAAAATACGTAGCCATTCAATTTAATGAGAATTTTTGAAATAATACAATTAAGTTGTATCTTCATATTTACACATCGCACTCTCGCACCAACACTGCAATAAGTCATTATAAGTCATTATAAGTATTCCATAAGTATTCCAGTATGTCAAACAGGAACAATGGACTATGTATTTTTAGACGAACTTTTTTGTAGTTTGAATTCTGCCAAACTTCATGGTGGACAGTTATTTTAAGTTATAAACACTTGATAACATTTTCGTTCATCACTCTTTCATATCGCAATTTCATACACATGTAAAACTGTTGATTCGTGTTTACATACCTTATATGTTTATCGACGCCGGAAAGGCAAAAAGCCTAAAGGCCATTTTGGAAAGCTTAAAGTTTTTTTTTGTTTGATAATAAAATTCATAAGTCTTCAGTAGATGATTGGATTTTGAAAAAAAAATTAACTCAATGCTCTCACTGAGTTACTTGAAGTGACAAAAAGCTAAAAAAAAGTCCCAAACTTGTGTCGCTTGTGTCAAGCCTTCTCCCAAATTGTAAATATATTTTAGATGGCTGAAGGAGCACAAAAGTCTTAAGAATCAAACGGGAGTCGGAGCTTTCCATGTAGAAAATAGAAATGATCAAAACTGCATATTTAACTCATTTTGATCACAGTGTCACTTAACTCCTTTTGCCTTTCCAGCGACGATATATTTATTTTTTACTTTAACTCTATAGAGGAGGCCCCGAGAAAAATATTATGCACAATGAAGATGCAAAATTTCAAATCCTTCATCTCAATTTGACATAATATGTCTATTTTAGGTTACGGTGGTGTAGTTGAGGTGCGCGACATTTCGGGTCATGTCAAAAAGGTTCGGATTGCGGGAGAAACTTTCAAAATTTGAAAATTGTTGCGAAAAAAAAAAACAAATCTTCATATTTATTTATATGAACTTCTGAAGGGAGTTTGGATGAACCTATTACAAACACGCTTTATTTTGTCACTAATCTAACTTTTGTTTTTTTTATTTAACTTTTATTTTGTGGGTACCTAGTAGCGTTGGGAAAAACACAATGTTTTGTGAATGCTTCACGAATTGTTAGTTCTTTAAAATGAACCCTTCGAAGTGAACACTTCAATTGAAGTCGAACTCGCAAAAAAGAGATTTGAATTTATCCGCATATTTATTCAGTTCTTTTTGGAACCGGTTCCTCGCCGAAAAAGCACATGCAAGTAGGTAGAGTTTAAAGTGTAAAGTGAAAAGCACTGGAACCGGTTCCTCGACACAAAAATCACGTACTAGTCGGTAGTACACGTACTAAACGAAAGGAACTGGAACTGGTTCCTCCGTTTTTGATGCCTTCGCAACTGTACTGCTGCAAATTGGAGTACTTCTTTCAATGATATGAATGAACGCTAAAATGAACTACCGACTACAATTGAAGTATTTGTTCAATGAATGAAGTAGGAACTGTTGCCAAAAGAAGTAGTTCTTTCAAAGCGGTCACAACGCTAGTACCTAGAATCCACTAAAATTCATCAGAAAGCTTGTTTTTCCCGAAAAAGATTAAAAAATAATAAAACATATTAAACACAAACATAATATTTCATTGATGCATTCCTTCCCACAACGCATCTTTTAAAAGCAAAAACGCCGAGACCCAAACTCATGTCCGGCGGGGAGGTTAAGGGGGGGTCTCAATTAGACGGATCCCTCCGCTAACCGCTGACGACTTACCCCGCCCCGCTCACCCCGCTCGGCCCCGCTCAGCCGCCGCTCGGCCGGCCGCTAAGTGCAGATCCGTGTCGCACCGATAGCGGCTTGACTGATGGGCCAGTACAAATGACAGCTGACCAATCGGGGAAGGAACGGCGTCGCCTTGCATGTGCGTACGATTCATCGGATGTCAAAGTTACATCGTTACAAGACGGGAGTTCGGAGCTTAGTTTCACCGCCTAATACAATATGACGCTTGGCTTTGACTACTTCTTTCATTTGGAAGTTAACACCTGGAAGATGACCTCCAAAACAGAGCTGTTAGATTCTGAAGTCAAAGATTTGATAACCATCTTGGACAAAAAAAGCTTCAATCAATAATTTTTTTAAATTTACACTTCGTTTTAGGGTGGAAGATACTCTCGGTAACGCCTTGGTGAAAGACCGCCATTAAAAATCTAAACATTACATTAAATGGATTTCAATATGTGTAGTGATCTGCTTTGAATAGTCAGGTACTTCCAATACCTTTCTTTTCTGCTTTTTCATCCCGTCCCGTCAACAATCACAACATTCTTAAAAAATAGGAATGTCGTAGTTCCACTGGCTGCAGGCAATTGGACATATTATGTTTCTCCTTATTTTGATGCCATACCAATTGGAGGTTGGCCCTAAACCCTACACGCTGCTTTCGTAATAATCAGGTAAGTTCCATGTAAGTCATCAGGTACGGCGTCTTTCCACATTTTCAAATTTATATCTTTTGTGCGGTACACCATACAAAAAGTGCACCAGAATTACGCCGGATAATATCATTATCAATGTTAAAAGGCGATGTCTTCGCAGACCCACACACTCTCATAAGAATGAATCATTGAGCTGTTAATTAAAACTATTATCGCGGTTGTGACGCGCTCACAAGACTGTTCGCTCGTGCTCCATGTGATTCTTGATAAAACAGCTTCGGAGTTTTCTCGTTCTCGCCTTGGCCGGTACCTCCCTGGGCCGTCGCTGACTGCCTGCTTATCTCAGCTCCCCGGCTTGAGCGCCCCTTTCTTGAACACGTTCGACATGGATATCTTTTAAGTTTTACCACCAAAGCGATTGCGGCCAAACGTGAATTTATTAGACCCTCACTCGACCTACTCCCTCAAACAGCCAAAGCCATCGGAGTAAGAAAGTGCATATCATTGACTACAAACAGATGTGATTGCTATGGAATGGTGTTAACTTGTTTTTACCAACCTTTATTTTGCCAGAAAGTCTGATCCGCAAGAGTCTCTTGAATTGAATGTTTGTTGTAAAAAGGATGTAACAGAATGTTATAGATAATGAGATAAATAAAAGGGAGCACTGGTAGAGTGCTTGGATAATTCAAATTTATCAGCATTTTTAAGAACGACTATGTTTTACGTTAAAAATGATTAGAACAGGAAATAAAGTATTTTATTATGTAAATTTACTGTTCGTTCCTGGTAATCTTACGAAAATAATTATAATATGTGTATTTGATGTAGAATATATCGAACTTGTGGATATGCTAACTGTAGGAACTGGAACTTGGCTTAAGCATCATTAGGGTTCAAAATTAAACTAAACAAAAAATACAAAGTGTGCGGTTATATATACATACAGAGGGAGAACAAATTATAAAATAAAATAACAAAACAATGAGAAAATAATAGAATGATTTTTTAAATTATAACAAAGGAACAGAGAGAAAGAGACAGATAATATGAATTTAAAAGGACAAAACGTCAACTGATAAAGTGATAAATTTTATGAGTTTGGAGGAAATATAAATAAATAAATAATTTAAATGTTATTCTATTGTCTTATCATTGTTCTGTTATTTTATTTTACATTTTGTTATCTCTCTGTATGTATATATATATATATAACCGTACACTTTGTATTTTTTGTTTAGTTCAATTTTGTGCCCTGATGATGCTTAGGCTAAGCGAAACCGGTTGGTCATAAAAATATATATATATCCGCGGTTTTATACAAAGCTATTTTTTCATCTCCTTATTATTACTATGCATAGACTCTATTAAATTCTACCAATCTTGTTTTCGTGTTTACCCAAGATGATTGAGAGTACACTATTAAAAATGCACATGCGAGTAATACCAATGTACGCGAAAATGTATGAAACATGTGCGTCTGCAGTGCGTTTGCATGAAGCCCCTGGAGTTGGTGAGTAAAGAGGGTACGAATCGGTTCGTCGACTGCTAACAAATGTCAGTGATTTTTCCGGGAACGAATATTTATGTTCTTTCAAGCATCAGCTTTTTGGTGTCACTGGGTTCCAGAAATTGTCCCTTCAATGTATCTTCAGATACACAAACTTATCGTTTCATTCGAGGGTATCTTTACTTCATATATTGGTACCACAAATACAAAAAAATTCTTTGTTCCTCTTTTGCGCAATTAAGTTGATCAAGATGTACTCATTCTGACAGACAAAACAGTCTGAATGTACCAGCCCTTGTGCATATTGTATATTATAAAACAGATTTATAAAAATGACTTCAAATTAAAAATCTACCAGTTTTAAATGAACGCCTCGAATCTGACAATTAGAGGCTCCTTCTGTCTTGCATTTTTTTTTATTAAGGCAACTTAATTTTCATTATATTTGCATAGAAAGTAATCACTTTGTGGTTTGACATATTTAATAAACAATAAATAATAACCACAGATTTTATTTTAATTTTTATTACCGCTTAGCCTAAGAATCGTCAAGGTACAAAATTAAACTAAACAACAACAAAAAACAATATGTGTGATTATATGTACTCATACATACAGAGGGAGAACACAGTATAAAATAAAATAAGAAAACAAAATAATAACATTTAAATGAAAACAAAGGAACAGAGAGAAAGAGACAGATAATATGAAATAAAATGAATGAGGCAAAACATCAATTGAGAAGGTGATAAAGAATAAAGGGAAATTTTATGAACTTAAGTTTTATTTATGCTTTATGATTTTCTTTGCGTACATCTTGTACAACCGAATATTCCCGTCTTCTTTTAATTGTAAAATTTGTTAGTTTTGAGTTAAGATTTAAAATTTAATATAAAAATGGTACAAGAGTCAAACCTAGCTCAAATCACTATTACTATTGATGAAAAATAATGCATACTATAATACAAATATTCATTGAATTCATATATTTTCTCCATGGAGCATATCCCTTCCCAAACATTTTCCACTAGGTGTACTTTCGTAAATTAATACTACGCAGATTACCTAAGGGATCTACATACAGAGTACCACTGTATAAGCGAGCTCCTTCAGAATAACTACTAAACCCGCGCCTTCGCGAAATACTGGTCGAAAGGGCCAAACTGATATTTTCGCAAAAGGCCAGCGCAGAGTACATGGTACTGTTTGTTCATTCGGGGGCGAAATTTTACGTCGGGTTAGTTAGATTGGGTTGAAATGAAATAGTTTAGCCTTAGCTGTATTTGGCGAATGTGGGGGGGTGTTGGTTCATTCAGGAAGCGTCATACAAACCCGTTTTGTTTACACCAGTAATTGTTCTCGGCTTAAACAGCCCCATTCCAAATGATAATGTACCGGATGGTAGGAGGTTAACAGAATGTTACCAACTATTAATTAAATTGTATATTTTTGACCACCTCGGTAGCATGGCATTGATTATGGGTCGAATGATCCCCATCTGATACGAAAATAAAAATATATTGAATTTCCTTATTTTACTTAGACATAAAAAAAATATTATTTACGCTGAGAGGTGTGTATGGGGTAGACTGTATACTTGTCTTTTTTTTTGTAAACATTTTAAACCTGATTCCTCTACATTTTTTTTTTTGTTTAAACATTTCTCAGGAAATCTGCAATTTCGAGAAGGGATATACACATTGCTGCTTTTAACTCATAAAATCTTGAATAGTGTATTATTGATTCCTGACATCCTGGCGGAAGTTGGATTCTATGTCCCTGAGAATTTCTCGCGAAGCCACCAACACAGGCTTATGTTTCTTCCTTAATGCATATGTTTCGGATGGGATAATACAGAATTGCTGCTTTTTAAATTGTATATTTTTTCAGTAATGGCATTGATTAGTGGGTGAATGATACCCCCCTACGGGAAATAAAAATAATTAAGTTTCATGTTTGCATGACCACAAAAAAAGGTTAATTAACTATTTTATCTACTTTTAGAATTAAAACCATGATTTTTTTATTTTTTTGTTTTAAACATTTCTTTTACTTATTTTTACCTTCATCTTTGTATAGATATGATTACCATTTTATTTATTTTTTTGCAATTTATTGGTGTAAAACTGTTTTTTCAAAAATAAAATTAATAAATATAAACCTTTCAAAAATTTTTAAGAAAAAGTTTTTAATATTTTAAAAAATATTAAAACGCTTTCTTCATACGAAAATACACAAACACTATGTTTGCAGTATCACTTAACCTCACTTACCGCAATAAATACAGAAGATACACATACGTCGTGGTGATGAGTCACCGCTATGAATGGACTGATATTACTATACTCAGGTATTTACATTAAACCAAAGTTTTACAAGAGTAGTATTCCAACCATCCTGTACATAAACTTTACCCCTGAATATCAATAATTTGACCAAATACTCCATCATTTGTCAGTTGAAGTACTCTCCATCTCACTTCCGTGTATCCCACGGACGGCCGAGGAAAAGGGACGGCTATTTGATTTGCCCGAAAGGTGGCTATTATTCTTACCCACTGCAGTGGATATGTGATCCTGGTATTAGCTTTGGGGGCGGAATGTTTACTGTATACGAATACAATACTGATTGAATTCAAGACACCATCGTGATTGTTGATGGGGTGAAGTGTTCATTAAATGTTTATACAATAAGCAAATATTTTCATCAAACTACTACTTATCGCCTTGTTTGAAACTTGAAACACCCTTTGTTTTGTCGCTTTTGAATTATGTCCTTGATGGGTTTCAAATGTCTCGATTTGCTGAAGACATCAAAAACATGTGCGGGGGAAATATCGACTCAAAAAACGGCAGGGAAAACCTAAACTAACATGACTTCTGCACTATTCACAAACGAAAGCGTAGAAATAAGGTGAAAAATCTTTAGTATCAGGTCTAAATAGCGGGGTTTTGCTGAACCTATCAAAATACTCAAAATCCTTCTCGTTACCCATTTCCTCGCACCTTACAAAAATCACTAATCTAGGGCGCCCTAGTCCAACTTATTTTATTTTAAATATTTAAATAATATCAATAACCTAAGACACAAGATGAAACAGAAAAATCCAGAAAATAAAAATACAATGGTCACATCCGATTGTGACATTAATCGGTTGTGACCACTGTCTTTTCATTTTCTGACTTTTTCTGTTTCATATTTGTGTTTTAGATTCTCGATATTGCTTAATTTTTTTTAAAACATAAGCATTAATGCTTTGAAGTTATTTATAATTTCAATTATTTTATTTTATAAGAATCCACATAAGTTGTAAGATTTTTCTTCTCTTTATAAGGTGGTTGATCACTTTCTCATATTTTTCCCACAGCCTATGTAATTAGTAATGTTATTCCACAAGAGCCAAGTAACGTCTTCTGATAATCGAACGCGGTAAGAACCAACCTGATGACTTTTTGTCAATAAACTTGTGATCGGTGATCATCAATATGACGTATCTAGAACGATTCTGGAGGGGGGAAGATTTACGAGAGAGAATCGCAAAGAAAAAAACATATCCTCTTGAAGCTGCATCACGAAGATGACACAGATGTTTATTATAGTTGTTGTCGTTGGTGTGATGGCTTTTTTTGCATATCAAGTAAGGTATTGTCCGTTTTTTTAACCGATTCGAAGACATTTCGATGAATGATACGAATGTTGTTTCAAATTGGATACAGAGGTTTTTATTTTTAAACTCGTTCAGGTCGTACTTATGCTATTGGTAACCTAATGTTGATTTGATATAAAAGAATCATGATTGATTTTTGGAGTATTAAGTCAAGTTGCACTCCCTTTTCCATTATCAAACGTTTTGATGAGCCTTCCACTGTTTAAGCAATTGATTTTAACCCATTGGCCAAGCATATTTATATATATAGATGTTATACCTGATAAAGGACACTGAGAGGCTTGTGCGAAATTGGCTAAAGGAAGAGGAAACCTGAGCAGACTTAGTACCCAAAAAGTAATCTATCACAGTAATGATTTAATTTGATTGCCCGGACACGTTAAAACTGTTATACCAAAAAACTGTAAAATTGGACGACGATTTGCAAAGTGTTTTTTTCAACATTTAAATTGATGTTTCAAACAGGTTCATAGTCGAAACGTTTCGGTTATGTCCATCGCTAAAGTAAAATAGTTTAGATATTCACATAGATTAATTATTCAGTGACATTTTAACATGATGTACATATCGTTAGGTGGTATTATACAAATTAGCTTTTATTTACCAAGACAAAACTTTACTTAAAAGAATATGACTTAAGTCGTATCATGGCAAGCAGTCTACTTCTACGTCCTTTTGTGTATCATATTAAATAATATACACGTACACACTCATGGGTGCAGTTACGTTATGTTATTTCATGATAACAAGGACCTAATAAACTATGCCGGATACAAATGAATATATTTATTTAAAAAAAATTGTATCTAAATATTGCAATATTAATTTCTAATAATTTAATGGTTATTTTTTTCAGCAACTGAGAGATTACTCAGTAAGGGTCAGCACTAAAAAATGACACTATACGTTACTTTCCAGCATTCTAATACAAGCAATCCTACAAATGATGTGCATTCATTGGAAACCTCATACATTTTTCCAACTACCCATATGAAATTAATTGATAAATCATTTGTAGTATTGCTTACACTAGAAATAAAAAAAGTGTCTATTTTAGGGTGTTGATTCTTAAATGCATTTTATATTTTGAATACATTTCGTGTAGATACACAATGTTCTCAGTTGGGGTTCTAGTCTATTGTATACGAAGAGTCTAATGAAAGTAAGATTGGATTTCTGGATTGATATCAGTAAATTAACATATAATTCCAGGAAATATTAGGTGATCTATAACAGTTTGAGGAGCGATTCGAGTGAGCCAGATCGCCTCGACAAAGCCAGCCACTGGGTACACAAATTAGCAGTAGTTTCAGTCAGTCGTCCTACCGACAGCCAATAATACTTACTAAAGTCTTCCTGCTCGCCCTCAGCTTTCATTACGACACGGCTCCTCTGCCGAGTAAATGTCAATGAAGGGCCAACATCTAAATGCTGCTCACGTAGTGCAAATAAGGCCGTCCTTTTCACGGTACGGCCTTAATTATTATTCCGGGCCGGGCGGGGAGGGGGCGGGAAGTCTCCGAGGGTGGGACGATATATATTACTTACTGCCGGCCGGAATGATTAACAAAACAGTGGGCTTTAATAAAAACGTTATCTGTCATAAAATGCAAATAGTTTGCGCCCTAGACGAAATCGGCGTTGGTCACATAACCTTGGACAATATATGGAGAGAGAGCTAATTATTTTTACCCAACCTATACAAATTCGGGATAAATCACTTTCTCCGGGTTTTTACGTCGTACACCATGAGAAAGAAAGAGACAACAAAAACTCCCAAATTATCACACCGCTTTAAAGTACTGTTAGAATGTTATTCGTGTTTCCGCGTCTCCGTCGACTCCGCCCACACGTTTTGATACGCGAAATAAATTAACATAACTCAACGGTTTATTAGGTTACAGGCTATATTTTTATTAAAAACAATACTGTAAAAAAGTGGTTATACGAATAAACAAAAACATTATGTCGATATGTGCTATGAATGGATGTATAAATACCCTAGCCATAGTCCTAGCCACGCCCAGGTCTAGCCGAGTCCGGCAAACCTCAGAAAAATTGACTACAGCAGGGCTCTCTCTTGTATATTATTGCTCTGAGGTCATAACTGTGTAGATACCGGCGTCGTTTAAGGGGACTCCCCGGATTAATGGGACTTTGACATCTAAGGCTGTCCGAAATGTCCAAATGTGAATGCAGAATTACTTAATGGTGAATGTAAGTAAGTCCTAAGTCATTGTGCTTTAAAAAAAGTACGAGAACATCGTGCAATACAGTTGTGAATGATGAATTCTTGAAGCAAGTTGAAGATTTTGTGTATTTAGGAAGTATGTTCACGAGAAATGACAAGTCTAATAAAGATATTGAAAAAAGGTGAATGCAGGAAACTCCATTAATGGAGGACTGAATGCTGTTAGCGCAAATACAAAAAAAAATGACAAAAAAGCGAAGCTTATATCAACCCTGATGTATGGCAGTGAGGAATAGAACTGGCAGAAGAAGGATGAAATTAAACTAAATGTTGTAGAAATGAGATCCAGAGGCGTATGTACGGAAAAATCATGTATGACCGCGTTATATGAATATATGATACGAACTTGAATGGTAGAAGAAGTCAGGGACGTCCGAAAAAAACATGGGATTACGTGAATTGAATACCTGAGTCAGGCCATTTCAAGAGTCAGAAAAACAGAAGAGTTGTACCATATGTTTTATTTGAAATAAAAAAATTTTTTTTTTAAATACGACGAAGAAAATAGTGTGTGCCAAGAGTTTTATAGCGGTCCAACACATCTGCTTACCCTTGCGGAGAAACGGCGCGACGGTTGATTAGTTATTTGAACTATATACAAATGTGCATACGTGATGGCTGGATTTTTTTTGCATTTCTCGTCTTATGAGTATTTTATACTGTAATTCTGTTAATTGTAAAATTTGTATTCTACTCGGGTATGGGTTTAAGTACCCTTTGCCGTAAAATTCCCTTGACAATTTTCCATTCACAAAAAAAATTGAATAATTTCTTCAGACTTCGTGGTGCAGTTTTTGCAGACTATACGTCAGTTCATCAATAACGATAAAGAGGTACGTGATTGATAAAGAATTGTAAGTACCCAAAATGCATTATTTTCAAGAACGCTTCGTATTGATATCCCGAAAATATATACATAAATAGTGTGAGAATTTTTTAATTCAAATATTATTTGAAGTAAATTCTTTTGTCATTATTAAACAGTTTAAACAAAAATAATTCCTTTGTGGACTATTCTACTAACGTCCAAGCTTAGATACATTATTTTAAAATTCTCGGTCCCTTTTGAAGACCAAATATATGTACCCACATCTAAATAAAAATGTCACCATTTATTACTACTCTGGTATGATAGCTCTTGATTATTTTTCTAATATATATATATTTTTGTAATGAAATTTGGACGAGCATAATCTTATTTGAAAAACAGAATATCTTTTACTTGATTTCTAAAGCACGATTGCTTGTTGTAGCTGAAAACGATTTTTATTTTGTTTCAAAATTGCTTTTTTCTATAAAGATTTTTCAGCAAGCCGTGCGCAGAAACCAAAACTGACAATTGAAAATATTACCACCTTACTGCGTCATTAACATTATAAGCTATGGCGCTTCAATTATCTATTGGTTAATTTCGAAAGCACCGAAATCGTGAAAGAATATCACTTCAAACGCGCTTAACATATTGTTTTTTGTTATCGGTTATGTCCAAAACTTACTGGTATTAAACATACTGGTATTAAACTTACTGGTATTTAACTTGAACTGGTATTGACATATTGTTTTTTTTATCGATTATGTCTAAAACTTGCTGGTATTGAACTTAAATAATGTGGTATAAGCAAAGATATACATTTTATACAATGTTTTATAAAATATACATTTGTTACGGTTTAGTAATAAACGCGATGTGTATAGATGTAGGTTTACGTTTCAATATACGAAGTTGACTCACAATGTTATTTTAATTGGGGTTTGATGCTAAACCCCTTCTGCGAGGGCAGAGTCACGTCTTTCAGACACAAGTGTCATCTATCATCTGGCTTTAGAAAAAAGTTCCCACTGATGCACTTCGATTTTTGTGACGCCTAGTTCAATATTTACCTCGCAAAAAATAGATGCGTAATTAAAGTAACAATACTAAAAGCATACTTAAAATGGCTTAATCCGTGTTAAGTGACCAGGGGCCCTAGCATGAAACATCAATATAGATTATATCGACAATATTGGTAATTTTAAATCGTTTCAGAGCCCGACTGCAGATCGCCATCGAACAAACGACAGTTCACATCGACTAAATTAAGCATGTTTAGTCGACTTAAGTTGTCAAGTATACCCGATTATTGTATTGCCCAACTGCAGATCGCCAATGAACAAACGCATTAAATTAAGCACATTTAGTCGACGTGAGTTGTCGTTTGTTTGTTGGCGATCTGCAGTCGTGCTCGGGAACGATTTCTAATTACTGAAATTGTCGATAAAAACTATATGAATGTTTCGTAATAGGGCACCAGATCTGAATTAAGTAACTTCTACTTAATTATCTTCTTATTTTCCTTATTTTCTTCAGCCTCGCCACGTACCCATTGGTGATACCATAGTTCCACTGACTTCGGGCAATAGGGACCCTTAATCACATTAAAAAAAAACGTAAAACGAATGTAATCAAAGTAACATTACATGCATCATGTAGCAATGTAAATATGTGTACAGATTATTGAAATCATTTTCTTCATCAATTATTGACTGACCGTGACCAATTTCGCCCCGTCACGGCATTAACAGAATGCTAGTTGTCAATTGTTGACTCGCTTGTAGCACGTGATTCTTTCAGTAAGTTGGTGATTTTATCCATCTCTATGTTGCCTCCCCTGTGCGAGCTTGGGCAAACAGTACTCCCGTTACTACTGAAATATGACTCCGTAAGATTTTGGAGTAGCTTCATGTATTATATACGCAATACCAACAAAAAATAAACACCCCATAAAATATACAATATCAGATAGACCAAGAGTAAAGAATATTTAGTATACTACATGACGAGTAAAATTCTAATACAGATTTTTTTTGTTTTTAATTTTAACACTACATTTCTTACTCTCAAAAATATGTAAACACAAAATTTAAAACAGCTTTAACGCAAGGTTACCATTTTGCACATCCGACATTGTTCGTTGGAAATTTCGGTATCTTTATAGATAGATGGTAATATGAAAATAAAAAATAATATTTTTTTAAAGTATTTTACAGATATACAATAAAAAATAAAAAGTAAATATACTTTTATTGTTATATACTGCTTACTAAAAAAGTACAAAATGTGTATATCTTTGAGAAGTTTAGGTAAGTGCGTTAATGAATTACAGTTAATTTAAATAATAAAAAATATAATTATTGAAATAATAAATATAAATTTAAAAAACTTAAAACAAACGAACAATACAAAGGTACTTCTTAAAGATATATGTATATATATTTCAGATATTCATTCGCCCCTTGAAAGTTGCCTCCTAGATAGAGTCGTCAAACAGTCGAACGTATAAAGAGTGTCACCAGATATGCGGATCACCTGCAGCTTAAAACCAAACGGGGTATTTTTCAATCAGGATCTGTGCCGGGGCTGCGAAATGCCAATCTCACACCTCGCTGGCTGCACTCCCATACTGAATATTAATGCATAAATTATCCCGACCCCTAAGTCGTGGGGCTGGCGGCCCCAGCCCGGAGCCAACAACCTCCCCTACAAACCTTAACATTAATACGCTTTAAGTAATCACATCTATGTCTCAGGCGCTTACACTAACGCGTCTTGCCCTCGCAGGGTATTAATAGGGCCGTCTAGTTATCTCGTGTCATGAATGTATTAACATCACTATCAAATTTCAACACTGCTACTTCAGGTATATTTATATATGTTTATTTATCGATGCTGTAACATTATTCATTTGAATACCTAACTTTTTGTTTTGATCATTTCGCACGAGAGCCAGTGAGATTACGGCAACCTTCACTTTCTTTCTTTCTTTCTTTCTTTCTTTCTTTCTTTCTTTCTTTCTTTCTTTCTTTCTTTCTTTCTTTCTTTCTTTCTTTCTTTTTTCTTTCTTTCTTTCTTTCTTTCTTTTTTCTTTCTTTCTTTCTTTCGTTCTTTCTTTCTTTCTTTCTTTCTTTCTTTCTTTCTTTCTTTTCTTTTTAATCTTACATTGTGTATTTTTTTATTGACGCCTTGTAAACTTTTATATGTAGATACATTTTAAGTTGAACAAAGGAGTAACTGAGTTGAATACTTTTTTGCGTTATATACTATTTCTTACAGCCAATTATGAGGGTGTCGGAAGTAGTTAAGGGGATTATTTATATTATATTATACTTGATCATCCATAGCATAATATTTACACCTCTTTTTCATTATTATTTGCAGTTAATGCTGCAAATCTGATCTTTTTTACAACCTATGATATTTGTTGGTATGTGAATGCTGACGATTTTTTGTTATTCTATGAGATTTTGTTTCAAATATTATTACTTTTAATCTATTTTTTAACTGTGCAAAGCGCTCGTGAGGTGATTTTCACAAAACAATATTATGTCCTACCCTTTCAAGCAACGTTTTCAAGTGGTGACCCCTCATCGGGGCAATGCTGAACGATTACTAAATACCATTTCAGTCAGTCAGAAAATAAAATAGTGCGCGATTATTTTTTGAAAAAGCACATATGACATGATTACATACAAAAAACGAAATTCCCAAACTTTTTTTTGACTCTCCTGAAAAACCTGCGTTTTTTTACTCATTCTGTTCTTCCTTTTGTATACAGAAATAATGCTTACGAAAATAAATCTTGGCACACGTTCATCAAAAAAAAACCTTATAATTCCTCTCGTACGAAGTTGGAGATTTAGCTCATTCAGTTATACAAACAAAACAGAACGCTAACTAATTGACTACTTATAATCATTATCACATGAAAACTTCTGCGAATTAATAAGGGTACAAAGGTATCGAGAGTAACACCGCAAACAAGTTCATAGCAATTTTCCATATTATTAATCCAGCCATTTGAACCCCAAACTCAAACCCTCTCTCGAGTACAGATTGCACCGAGCAATAAAGAGGGTATGAGTTCAATTCTAGTAAAACCTAATGACTCATATAATATTATCAAATCAATTTATTTGTCGAGTAAACACTCCGCACTAAAGGAGGGAGAACAACACATGTGGATTGACTATACACACCCACGTGATTCTTTGTGTAAGTGTACAACCCTTCAAAGTGGAGAGTTTAATAATTTATTAATTTTTCTTATGACAGCTGTAAAAACATTGTTGTAAGATTCATCAAAATCAATTTTACTACATCTAGACCTACAGTAAACACACATATCAAGTTTTAAAAATATCCAAATAAATAATTTTTAAAATTATGGTAATAAAAATTATATAACGCTACAGAAGCTGTCATATATTCAAAAAATGGAAAATTTCGCTATTGATATCATAGATCAGATAAGTATCTTGAATTTTTTATGAATTTAATTCTGTTTTAAAAATATATGTAATAAATTGCTATTAATCAATGGTTTTTACTAACAAGATCTGGTATTTTCGTATTATTTCATTTCGTTTTTCTCTTTGAGTGCAATATCAAAGACTCTTAAAATCATTTAACTAACTAACTAATTATCCACCATGCCACTTCCCCACAGGGGTAAGCAGAAAAGGCCATACAACTCTGTCTTGGCACACTCCCCTCGCTTCATTCACATTCATACGTCGTCTCCAATTGAATCACTTAATTACAAATAAATGTGATCAACAGAATTAGTAAAAAAAATAGTTCACCTCTTGGCAGTTAGCCCACTTTATCCGCGTAGAATATGTACTGTGATATTGCCATTTCATCTTTGAAATAACAAACATTAATTAGCTAGAATTTATTTTTACCGACGTCGGACCTCGAAACTGTGACCTCCGATTCGTAGCTGAGGAACGTCTTAACTCAGCCACGGAGGTCATCATCTTTCAAATACCCATAACTAACCTAGTAGGATTGTATTACAGTGATTTATCAAGTTACTTTGAACTTTTTAAAAAATAATAATGAAATTCTCTCCCATTTTGGTGGACTGGCTCAATGGCTGTATCTGAGTTTATTATAAATAAGTTCATGCACTCGCACAACAAACAGTAAGTGGATTGTTTTATAAAACTAGAATCTTGTGTTGGTAAATAACACCCCTCTCCCCCCCCCTTGCTCCAGCTCTCTCCACCCCTTGCTCACAGTACTGCCTTCTTCGATTGTATTTTTACATTTTATCAAATAATGTACGAATGTAACCAAAAATATCCTCGACTTAATGTATTTGGATAAGCGACTGAGATTCCCCAAAGGGGTTCCAACGTTCGCTTTTTTTAAAAATTCTTTGAAATTTAAGGCGGTTTTTTTTTGGAAGGCCAATCTCACACCTCGCTGGCTGCACTCCCATACTGAATATTAATGCATAAATTATCCCGACCCCTAAGTCGTGGGGCTGGCCCCAGCCCGGAGCCAACAGCCTCCCCTACAAACCTTTTTAACATTAATACGCTTTAAAGTAATCACATCTATGTCTCAGGCGCTTACACTAACGCGTCTTGCCCTCGCAGGGTATTAATAGGGCCGTCTAGTTATCTCGTGTCATGAATGTATTGAACATCACTATCAAATTTCAACACTGCTACTTCAGGTATATTTATATATGTTTATTTATCGATGCTGTAACATTATTCATTTGAATACCTTAACTTTTGTTTTGATCATTTCGCACGAGAGCCAGTGAGATTACGGCAACCTTCACTTTCTTTCTTTCTTTCTTTCTTTCTTTCTTTCTTTCTTTTTCTTTCTTTTCTTTCTTTCTTTCTTTCTTTTCTTTCTTTCTTTTTCTTTCTTTCTTTCTTTTTTTTTTTTCTTTCTTTCTTTCTTTCGTTCTTTCTTTCTTTCTTTCTTTCTTTTCTTTCTTTCTTTTCTTTCTTTTAATCTTACATTGTGTATTTTTTTTATTGACGCCTTGTAAACTTTTATATGTAGATACATTTTAAGTTGAACAAAGGAGTAACTGAGTTGAATACTTTTTTGCGTTATATACTATTTCTTACAGCCAATTATGAGGGTGTCGGAAGTAGTTAAGGGGATTATTTATATTATATTATACTTGATCATCCATAGCATAATATTTACACCTCTTTTTTCATTATTATTTGCAGTTAATGCTGCAAATCTGATCTTTTTTACAACCTATGATATTTGTTGGTATGTGAATGCTGACGATTTTTTGTTATTCTATGAGATTTTGTTTCAAATATTATTACTTTTAATCTATTTTTTAACTGTGCAAAGCGCTCGTGAGGTGATTTTCACAAAACAATATTATGTCCTACCCTTTCAAGCAACGTTTTCAAGTGGTGACCCCTCATCGGGGCAATGCTGAACGATTACTAAATACCATTTCAGTCAGTCAGAAAATAAAATAGTGCGCGATTATTTTTGAAAAAGCATATGACATGATTACATACAAAAACGAAAATTCCCAAACTTTTTTTTGACTCTCCTGAAAAACCTGCGTTTTTTTACTCATTCTGTTCTTCCTTTTGTATACAGAAATAATGCTTACGAAAATAAATCTTGGCACACGTTCATCAAAAAAAAACCTTATAATTCCTCTCGTACGAAGTTGGAGATTTAGCTCATTCAGTTATACAAACAAAACAGAACGCTAACTAATTGACTACTTATAATCATTATCACATGAAAACTTCTGCGAATTAATAAGGGTACAAAGGTATCGAGAGTAACACCGCAAACAAGTTCATAGCAATTTTCCATATTATTAATCCAGCCATTTGAACCCCAAACTCAAACCCTCTCTCGAGTACAGATTGCACCGAGCAATAAAGAGGGTATGAGTTTAATTTAATTAAAACCTAATGACTCATATAATATTATCAAATCAATTTATTTGTCGAGTAAACACTCCGCACTAAAGGAGGGAGAACAACACATGTGGATTGACTATACACACCCACGTGATTCTTTGTGTAAGTGTACAACCCTTCAAAGTGGAGAGTTTAATAATTTATTAATTTTTCTTATGACAGCTGTAAAAACATTGTTGTAAGATTCATCAAAATCAATTTTACTACATCTAGACCTACAGTAAACACACATATCAAGTTTTAAAAATATCCAAATAAATAATTTTAAGAATTATGGTAATAAAAATTATATAACGCTACAGAAGCTGTCATATATTCAAAAAATGGAAAATTTCGCTATTGATATCATAGATCAGATAAGTATCTTGAATTTTTTATGAATTTAATTCTGTTTTAAAAATATATATAATAAATTGCTATTAATCAATGGTTTTTACTAACAAGATCTGGTATTTTCGTATTATTTCATTTCGTTTTTCTCTTTGAGTGCAATATCAAAGACTCTTAAAATCATTTAACTAACTAACTAATTATCCACCATGCCACTTCCCCACAGGGGTAAGCAGAAAGGCCATACAACTCTGTCTTGGCACACTCCTCGCTTCATTCACATTCATACGTCGTCTCCAATTGAATCACTTAATTACAAATAAATGTGATCAACAGAATTAGTAAAAAATAGTTCACCTCTTAGCAGTTAGCCCACTTTATCCGCGTAGAATATGTACTGTGATGTGTACATTTCATCTTTGAAATAACAAACATTAATTAGCTAGAATTTATTTACCGACGTCGGACCTCGAAACTGTGACCTCCGGATTCGTAGCTGAGGAATCGTCTTAACCGCTCAGCCACGGAGGTCATCATCTTCAGATACCCTACTTAAACCTAGTAGGATTGTATTACAGTGATTTTATCAAATTTACTGAACTTTTAAAAAAATAATAATGAAATTCTCCCATTTTGGTGGACTGGCTCAATGGCTGTATCGAGTTTATTATAAACAGGGTTCATACACTCGCACAACCAAACAGTAAGTGGGTTGTTTTATAAAACTAGAATGCTTGTGTTGGTAAATAACACCCCTCTCCCCCCTTGCTCCAGCTCTCTCCACCCCTTGCTCACAGTACTGCCTTCTTCGATTGTATTTTTACATTTTATCAAACCAATGTACGAATGTAGCAAAATATCCTCCGACGTGTATTTGGATAAGCGACTGAGATTCCCAAAGTGTGTTCCAACGATTCGCTTCAAATGTTGAATTTAAGGCGTTTCTGAGGTTTTGTGTTATTATGTACTTACCTGAATGAATTTATCATGAACTATATGCATTAGCATGTGTCTTCCTATATTGTCGTGGATCAGGATTCAGAGCTTGCCGAGCACCTTTAAAAAATGTTTGCCAGTAATGTAACGTGCTATATATGTCGATAAAAATTAATTGTTTTAACCAAGTTGAAATCACTTTATACCATATTTCGTAATTTATTTATTTTTACATTTTTTTCCAAACTGAACCATATTTTAATTATGTTTTCATATTTTAACGGTTTTTACCGTATTTCAATCATTTTACTCATATGTAATCATTTTTAATCGTATTTCTCTAAATTTCACCATAACAAGTTGTATTAGTTCAGATTATTTATTTCAAAGTATTATTGCAAAATAATTGCGATGAACACTTTACAGCAATGCCGATGAAAGCGTTATGAATAAGATTAATAAAAGGGACGTTAACATGTTATGGACGCGTACCACAACTAGATGAATGAGGATGAAGTGTTATTATTACATAGCTTCAATTATATTTAAAAAAAAATAGATGGAAGAAGAACGTGTTAAGAAGATATAGCACGATGGAATGATTATAATTCGATATTAAGAAGAGTGCCGAAGTGTGAAACTCTGAAGTTTTAACGGTAACTGTCGATTGTTTGACCTCCCAGCATTAATAATTAAAAGTTTTTGGATCTGGTCTAAATTAAGTTATGACTAATGCATTTTTGAGTGGAAGTTGTACGAAAAGTATCAAGAAAGTAATTGAAAAGTAATAATCGTTGGACAATCCCTGTCCGGCTTAGACCGTCGAGTAAACAAGTAAGCAGACTCATCAGGCGTATACTGTAAGAGAGAGATAGACTAGCTCAATAATGACAGAGTCGTTTGGAGGAAAGCGAGTTGAGTTCCACTTGTCGGGTTGATTGCCAACCCTGCTCAATCCGCCAGAGGCGAAATTACTGTGTAATGAAATAACTATTTTATTCTGCATTGAATATTATTATTATTATTTCACTAAACATTTGATTTTACGAAAATATGTTTTTATTGTATTCAGCTTTCAGATGTGATCTCAGTCAACAATCAAAGGTGAAAGAGTCAAAGTGAAATGGAACCAATTTATTAATTTTGTTAATGTGAATACAGTTAATAGCAATGAAAGGAAGACAATATTTTTTTATAGATCTTGACAAAAAAAATATTATTTTTTTAATAGGGACAGCAAAAAGACATATTAATTAGGCAGGGCCGAACACACTTATAGTTATTTTCGTAAAACCAAATCCACAACCATATTTGACCCAGGCTCGTCAAATGCCGCCCGAGTTGTCAGAGTGCGCTTACGTTACCTATATTCACGACAGTACTATGCGTTGGTTTTGGGTGCAGACCCGGTGTTTACGGTGTCATTCTCTCCAGAATTCGTGATCTACGCATTCGTGCTCGATTTTCATAATTCTGTCAACGTAATTTTTCCTATTATTTCGCAACAAATTAAGAAAATCGGGAAATTTTCAAACTTGTCAAATTATCAGTCATTTTCGAGGTACACACTTGGAACCCATAAGCTGTAACATATCTTCGCTGGAAAGGAAAAAGGACACTTTAGTCAAAAATGAGTTAAATATGCAGTTTTGGTAAGTTTTTTTTTCTGCATCGAAAGCTCTGACTCTTGTTTGATTCTAAAAACTTTTGTGGCCCCTCAGCCATCTTAAATATATTTACCATTTGAGAGCAAGCAAGACTCAAGCGACACAAGTTTGGGACTTTTTTTAGCTTTTTTTCGCTCCAGGTAACTCAGTGAGAACATTAAGTTACCTGAGTTAACTTTTTCTTTCAAAATCCAACCAGGTACTGAAGATTTATAAATTTTATTTTAAAACAAAAAAAACTTTAGAGTGCTCTGGTGTAAACTTTCCAAAATGGCGCTTCAGCCTTTTTGCCTTTCCGTTGACGATATATGGTCCTTTAAAAATAAAATTCAGTTCTTTAGAATCGGATAATTAGTACCTGAGATATGATCTCATATGATGCGAGATGTATGCATCAGAACCGTTAGTTATATCTTCATATTTTTCCTTTCTGCCATTCAAAAACACTTACAATTATTATGTATCTTTTAAATCTAATAAGCCACGTGAAATCCAATGGTGAAACTCAATAGCAATTATGCATAGAAAAATAATGCATTTTCTTCGCCCAATCCACGTCTGCGTTCTTCCTCGCCATGGACGAATTAAGATAAGAACCAATTTATTGATTTTCAAGTCGGAATCAAACCGACTCGCGTTTTTAATTAAGCGTCTCACTATTAATTTATAAATGTTTCCTTTCAAAGTTCTCTCAACTCAGGGGCGCTCATAATTCTCATTTCTAATTGAAATACCTACACAATGTTTTAAATAAACGTTGAAAAACACAAATCTCAGTTACTCAAAATATAGAAAAATATTTTTTTTTTTTTCAAAACGAATAATTTGTCTTTCATGAAATCTGATTAACCCCTTATAATTGTACAATTTTTTTACAAGTCATATTTCATAACTGCTTAACATTTTAATATTAGGTAGGTGCGTACTAAACAATGTTTGTCTACGCTCTAGGAAGGTAAGGATATCATCAAGATCTGAACAAGTATTCGAAAATCAATACAAAAATACAAATGACCCCTGTCTACCTCTTATCTGTAACCTGTAACAACAGCTAGGGTTACATCCATGCCAAATCGTTGATATTGTATACGTGGGATAGGATTTTTATCTACCAAACTGAGTTTATTTATACTGGGTTTTAACAGATGTTCTCACTTACGTGAAAAAATCCAGTTGTAAAAACTCAGTTGTGTACAATCATTGTTAAATAAATTACAAATAGAAAGGATACATCACTTATTAAAAAAGTTCAGGTATCAATGTATAAAAAATAAACTAAATACGGGTTGTTTCAAAATATCGTCACAATTCAATAATTGACGCTATTTTATTTTTACATCAGGTCGTTCCCTTTTAAAATCTCACAAAACACAACGGTCACGTTCTTATGCTTGTCAGCTGATCACAATTTGTTCAAAAGCTGAAACGGGTCTAGAACCTACGTTTGACATGTCAAATGAAACGAAAATATGAAATACCTTATAATATATACCCAATAAATCATCATTAGATTACAACTCAGAGCAATAATATTTCAGAAGTGATAGCTTGTGTAGTCAGGATTGTTGATTTTTCCCTAACTTGGGCGTGGCTAGGGCTAAAGCTAGAGTATTTATACATTCATTTATAGCGCATATGGACATAATGTTTTGTTTATTTGTATAACCACTTTTTCACAGTATTGTTTGAACAAAAATGAAGGTCCTAAAAAACCGTTGAGTCATGTCCTGATATGTCCATAAAAAAACGTAGTGAGCGGAGTCGCCGGAGACGCGGGAGACATAAAATATGCTCACATACCGAAAAGATGTGCGATATTATGTGACAACTTGTCTTATCACTTCTCTCTTAAAAATACGGAGAAAGTTATTTATCGTAAATTTGTATAGGTTGGGTAAAAATATTTGGCTATCTCCCCATATACATTCTTGCTCTGAAGATTACAAGCTAAATCTTAAAATGGCAAAAAAACACGTTTAATTAAGTACTTTAAAGTAGTTTAAGAAAGTACTGTAAAGAGCTCTAACGAAAACTTCGTGAAACCTATCTTTTCGGTTTGACCAACAATTTTATTAACGAGCAATTCCAGTTAATAATCTGAACACATTTTCCTTTTCTACAAAATAATTTTGATAGTAATTTACATGGTTGATTGTAATTATAATAAGGGCAATAATAATTTTCATCCAGAAAACAATCAATAAACAAATATTTTCTTAATTATTTTTTAAAAGTTAAGGCCCATCTCGCAATGTAGTACCACTGTTCTACTTTTATTTTATTCACCCACACACACGCACCTGTCAACAACGTCTTAAATCTCCAACAATACATCACGCTCACCCTAAATGTTGCAACCCCAAAAATCCAAAAGGTATCTTTAACATTTGAATAATTTGCTTTTTTTAGCAACTCAATCGAACACGCATGCAATCCGTCCTCCTTCCGCCCTCCCCTCCGGCAGACGTCATACTCCCCCAAACCACCCTAAGCACGTTCGAATACGTCCCCTGTAAATGGCTCTATACCCAGCGGTAGTGATTGCGAAGGGGATTCATTATAATAGACAAACTTAACATCACCCACACAGAAATTTTATTAATCAGGTATACTTGCAGGTATCGTAACATGGTTGACGGTTGACCCAAACAATGTAGGTGATCAAATAGATGCATTTTGTTACTCGACTTGAAGTGAAATTTGAAAAAAAAAAGTTTTTTTAATTTACTTTTGTACAATAAAACGAGCACACTGGAAAATTTTTCGAATAAATGTAAAAACATTTCGAATATTCAAATTTGATACGCATTTCCATGACGTTTAGCGAAGATATCACTGTCGGAAATGTATGCATATGCACCAATACACACAATCCAAGGTATGTGTTGTTTGTTATTGAAACATGTTTATTTGTACGTATGGAAAAAAATGTTACATTGGATAATTCCTGTAAATGACAAATCTGATTTAAAAATTGAGTACTTGTTTCCAGTTTTTCCTTAAATTCATTTTTATGCGGGTACTCAGCTTTACCCCTCGATTCATCCCTCATTTCAACTAGAAATATGAAGGCTTTAATTCTGTAAAGGATGTGATAATGACATGAAATTTACTGCTTGTTGTACCATAATTGTTGCTTACCATAATTTTGATATGTATATTAAATTTATTTGTATTTGGGTATCACGCCATCTACCTTGCTTCTTCAATTTCTGCTCATAAGTGCTTAATCTGTGAGAAATAGTTAGGATGCAAGCGAATCCTCTATACTTTATGTATGATATTGCTGTTTTTTTAGTGTTTGTATCTGTGTTTTTTTATTAATAAAAAAATAAAAAGTAAACAGTCAAAATCACATTCAATTTGAATAAACTCATTCTTCCTTCACTTTCATACTCTCAGGCACCTCATCATACATTTTTAGTATTCTGTACATTAATTAGTTCTACCACTCTGTATTTTCTTCGAGCTATCAAAATAAAAACGGTAGGTCTCAATAATACTTTACAATTATCTTCGATTATCAAATTCTACTTTAAAACGTGACCTGCACATCCTGCGCGATAACTTTAATTGGCTTTGAATGTGTCGTTTCATCGAACATAAAAAAGATAGTAAAAATGATTCTAAAACATGCACGCTGCATAATGTAAGTAGGATATGCAGTGTACAGTATTTACACGCGTTTTTTTCGTGCTTTTGGGAAACACCATGTAATTTTCATGGCAGTATAATCAGTCAACCATATTCCTGCAATACCATGTTTCTTCTTAATTCATCCGGGCTATGGCATGCAGGGGAAAGATTGCCCTGATGATAGCCAACTACCGATAGGATAGGAAGAACATGCCACATTCTAGTTATTAAAAATGTTTATTCATATGTTATTTATCCTGATTATACTTGACTTAAGAGATCAACATTTTGAAAACTAAATATGCCTACATTATGTAGCAAACAAAGTTTTTCAGATGACAGAAAAGAGAATGTTAATTTAGTATTTTTTACCCACAATATCACAAAAATATCCACTCATTTGTCTTTCTATCTCGCATGAAGATACCTAGCGTCACCCTTTCTATGGCTCTTTATGTGTCGTTAATTTAAGAAGTTAATCTAATTTTGATTTTTTTTTTAATATTTCCATTGCTTGCTACTTCCAAATATATATGTTTTAAATGTTTATATTTACAGGACTTACGATTCAGGATAGCGTGCCCGATTGACGTCACGGTAGTCTAAATAGCAGCCAGAACAGAGCGAATGACTCGACTGGTTCGTTAACTTGTTATGAATTATTGTTGTTAAGTTGCTAATAATATTCCGCTCGTTCCGTCAAGATGGTGTTCGGATAACAAAAGCGAGTCCCACCGACAACGTTGCAATAATTGCATTATTCATGTCCACGAAGGGAGGACCCCTAGATGTAAGTTTAACACTGACATTACATGCTTTTGAGAATTTTCTTATAAAAGAAAGTGTATTTATTTAATTTATCAGTGAAAAGTAAGGCTGTTACAATATTTTTTGTATTTTTTCACCCGCCAAGCAAGGTTCAAAAGTCAGGTTGAAGTAAGGTTAGGTTAGGATGCGGTCTTACATATAACCCACCGATCCCTAGACACTGTTGAGGTTAAACATCAAAATTACACGCTTTATTTACCAGCAAGCTCTTCTACAAACAGAACTGAGTAATTAGTTTTCACATATTTTTTTTTTACACCATTACTAAATATACTATAATACATAATTTAAAACATTAAGCAGTATCCGGTAACAGGATAAATAAAATCTTATTCACAAGGTACTACTGGGGTTACAATAAAGCTTTTAGCTTTATGACTGGACTTCGCTCTACATTCGGTCAAATTAATTATTTTATTAAGTGATTTAATTGATTAATGTCTGATTCAATTAGCACTGGTACTTATTATGGGCACCTGATTAAAAAATAAAATAAATAATCAACAATACATTGCATTGTTACAATTTACCTGCATTTTTTCGATCAAAATTCAAGGCAAACATATTTTTCTTATTAACTACAAATATTAGATTCCAACTCGCATAACCACAATAAATACTTTTTTAGTTGTATTTTTTTTCTGTACAAGTCTGTACCCACACTATCCAACTAAATACTGCTCTTAATAAGGTCTCCCTCGTTTAGCCGTCTCAGGGGGGTATCCCGAGCCCCATTATCGCGCCCCACTCCAACCCCTCGAGACCCCGGTCTCACCACCCCACTCCGCACTACTCGCCCCGCGGGGCGGGGACAGATGAGGAGAGCGAACCTGGGAATTGTAATCTGCGGATGACTCGGTGCGAATTCGTTACTTTGGCCGGGTTTAATGCCATTCCACACATGTAGCATTGCACTTTCCGCAAATAGTTTCCTACGTGTGCTGTTCCTTCGAGAATACATTACACACAGGTTGCAAAATGACAAATGCTGCATATATTTGTTTAGATGGTGATATTTCTTCTAAAGCAGGTAGAGACGAGGTAACATGAAACATTTTCATAGACAAATATAATACAAGGGCTTGCAAATAAATTAGACCACCATAAAAGAATAAAGCTAACACACTAAATAGCTTACTATATAAAGGGATGAAATTTTACAATGCGCCGCCGGAAAGCATCAAAATTATGCCTATCAATAAATTCAAAATAGCCTATAAAAAATTTTAAAATGCATATAAATCAAACTAATAAGTAGTATATAAGTTAAAATATTATAAAGTCAAAAATAAAATGAAATAATTACCTACTTTTAAACTTGAATATACAAAGGAACTAATATAAAATAAATAAAACTTAAAAAAAAAACTAAAATATGACGAAAATATACATTTGAAAGAACACTCAAGCCAAAGCTTAAACAAGGTTTTCGTAAACACGTAAAGAATGACAAAAATCATTTAGGCGGGAACCGAAAATTTCAAGATCATGGCTTGAGTTAACAAGTCTCGACATTCTGGATACTGGAGAATGATACATATAATTGGTAGAGTGACGATTGAGGAATAGCAATTCATTATCTAAGTCTACGGCAAGGAATGTTGAACTGGATGAGTTTCAGCAAAGAAGGTGAGTCAATAATGCATTCATAATTCTGAATATGCTGCTTAAAATAATTATTTTAAGGATTTTAATACTGACCCTACCCACAATACAAGAACAATTGTAATATCCATAGATACGTTTCACCTGTGCAATGCAATGAACGGTCCGGGTTGCTTTACCACACCCTATTTCCACCTACGCATGTTTGAGTCTCTCAGCGCTCCCAGGGCCCGCTTTGGGAACCACTGACCTAATATCAGCAAGTCAAACACACAAGAGACAGATTGAAGCAAATACAATAAGCCAAATCATGACGATGATTGATATTTTTATTTCATAATATTATGATATCTCCGATACCTAAATGAGTGAATAAGTAAGTTAATGAACAATGCATGCACGTTTTACGGCCCCATTGTAATAGACGTAATAATTTTCCACCGAGCAATTAACATTTTTAGTTTAATTTGTATGGTATACGATAATATTTGTGTACACTTCTAAATTAAATTCCTCGAGTATAAATTATAATACAAATGCACACAACGTGATGGAGAATCCTCTTTCTACTCTTTATGGTGGGTATAATTTACTCGTTTTGTAGTTTTGCTTTATTGTAATTCAATTATGCAGACATAAATATGCTGGGAAAACATTGACTCGCCATTATAATTCATTTAAATTAAAATATGCGAGTTGCAATCAAAAAGCAAGAAACCATAATTACAAACAAGCGTAATATATTCCTGTGTAAAAACTAACCGTCACACCGTTGTATTTTAGATGCTGGTAGAAAATAGAATAAAACTTATATTAGATGATTAGTTAGTAGCTGAGTGGAAAAATTCATCAGATTCCCGCCCGGGCGTCGTGGGTTCAATTCCTCCGCTAGTTAAGTCCCCTCATTGTACAAGCAACATCTTCCGCTTATTATGGTGGTAACCCGGGAATGTTTGTCTTGCTTTAAAAAAAAAAAACAAACTTAGACGTCATATTTTGGATTTCAACCGGGTTGTGTGCACCAAACTTCATTAGGGTTGTGTAGGTACTGTATAATATTTAATGTAGCCCTATCATACAGTTCTGAAAAACAGGTCTAAAAGGGCACCTTAAAAGTTTATTATCAGAATAAGTTGTTTCACCGGATTTATATTTAGAAAAATAGTGATTCCGTATTTCATATAAAAGGCCAGAATTTCAAAAATATTGAATTTCCAGTGTAAATACCTTTAAAAGAACATAGTAGATATCCTAGAGATACATCGGTAAGGGGCGCTCCCTAAAAAATGTTTTTGAATGTATATATATTGAATGTAATCTTCATTTATAAGTATGTGAAGTCAAAATGTAATGAAACGTAAGATTTCACTAATAATTCGACGTTAGACACAATGCACACGTCCGTACCAGCTGGCTGTCGTGCGGTGAATGATGCAAAAAGAGCAGAAATGACATATGACAGAATAAATGTTAGGCGCAACACAAAAGAGAGTATAGGGGTGAATTCGCTGTAGCAAGTTTAGAAAAGCAAACTACCCAGGGTTTAAATGTTAGTCAATTATTTTTCCAATTTTGTTTTAAGCCGCTTTTGTTTTAACTTGTCTCAACTATTTTCGGTAAATACACTAACCTTCTTCAGGACAATATTATATGAAATTTATTGTTTTAACCGAAACTAGTTGACACATGTGAATGTATAATAATAAAATGATTTAAAACAAAATATATCATTACTAAAATTACAATATCAGGCTACAACGTGTTTGCTTCCTTTGAAAATTTTACATATTTTTACTATGATCTCAAATTTCTTCAACAGAATCTCTGGGGAAGTAACTAATTCATCGCATGCAAAAATAAATTCTTTTAAAGATATTAATGAATGGGTTGATTCTATAGCTCCGTTTTCGTGTAAAAATCACCTCAATGGCTTTTTTCCTTAGCACTAATGTTATTGCTGATAAACGATTTGGAAAATTTTGATATTGTTTTACGATAAGAATGTGAACGGTAATGCTCAGTTTATATTAATTAAAGTATAAATTACTCACATTTGTTAGAAATATTTGATATTATTGCTAGAGATTCTTCCCGTTTTTTTTTTTTTTAGTATACTCCCTGATTTCGAGTCTCCTTAATTGGGTAACTGGTTTAAGTTTAGGTGCCAAAAATGCGCTACGTACTTCCCTTTACTTGTACCTGGGTCTTGAAGAGGCCCATGTTATTATAATAATACAAATTTTATTCCAGTAGGTATGCAGGAGAACCTAGTGTAATGAAATACATGACATAATTAACAATAATACAAACAATAACGAAATAAAAAATAAAAGTAAAAATTGTAATAGATACAGGGTAGGATCAAGAAGTAGTAGGACTGAATTTCTGTAGCGCAAAATACACAATAATAAAGAAAAAACACAAAAAATCATTAAAAAATCTTGAATGAAGGATATTTGATCTCGTGTATACAGAGATCTATCAAGAGGACATAGAGGGTGGAGGGAGGAAACACAGAGGCCGGTAAATCATTTTATAGTCGAGCTGTTGAACACGATACAAGTCGTGGAAGCGACCCGTTCTCATATATCAAATGTCAACTGTGTGCAAATGTTGGGCACGCGTTTAGAGAGTTTACCGCACCGGTGCCGAGGGGATCAATGACTCAAGTTCTTCGGAGCATATTCCTTTGAAATACCTGTAGAACAAGGACAGTATTCACAACAGACGTCTGTGCTCTAAAGATTGCAATCCGTTTGTTTAGAAAGGAGAATCACCTGTTTCTGAACAGAGTCTAGAGTTTTTTCAGGTATTTTAGGTTTTCAGACCAAAGGTGGCTGCCAAATTCAACAGTGGGGCGTATTGTGCATTCTGTACAAGGTCAGTAGTTGTGTACTGTTAAAGTATCTGCGGGCTCTTTACAGCACGCTCAGCTTCTGAGCGAGCTGTTGGAGCCCGATGCCTCAACTGGTCACTTAAAGTCACACCAAACATGTCAATGAAAGTTTGTTGGGAAGATTGCTACCGTTGAAGGAGACTAAATTGTTATTACGATCCCTTTAAGTCGTAGGCAGACATGATTGGGTTTTTTAAATATTGAATTCGACAAGGTTATTCTTACTGCAAGAGGAAATTCTCTCGATGTAATTGTCCATTATATGCTTTAAAGCCCTCTGAGCCTTTGTAGTTTCTGTGCATTTTGGGGGCCTGTCAAACAAAAAGCTATTTCCTTGTAGGTAAAAAAAGAGACAGTCAATTTCAATTACCTCAAAATAAAATTTTGGAAGAGTGTGCAGTGTGCAGTATTCAGTGTTCAGTATATTGAAAGAAGGGTGAATGCAGGAAACTCCATTAATGGAGGACTGAACGCTGTTGGCGCAAATAAGAATTTGTCCAAAGAAGCGAAGCTAGCAGTCCACAATGGAATGCTTATATCAACCCTGATGTATGACAGTGAGGCATGGAACTGGCAGAGGAAGGATGAAAGTAGACTGAATGCTGTGGAAATGAGGTCCCTGAAACGTATGTGCGGTAAAACCATGTTTGACCGTATTAAAAATGTGGATATCCGGAAAAAATGTAAGGTTGATGTAAGCGTAATGAATAGAATCAAAAAAAGGACGTTTAGATGGTTTGTACATGTAAAGCGAATAAACGAAGAAAAGAGTGTGAAAAGAATATATGACGCGAAGGTGAATGAAAGAAGAAGTCGAGAACGCCCGAGTTAGACATGGCACGATCAAGTAAATCAAATACTTGAATCGTCGCATGTGAAGAGTCAGAATAACAGAAGAGTATGTGTGAGACGATGTATGAATGTGTGCCAAGACAGAGTTGTATCTCTCTGCCTTACCCTGCGGGGAAACTAGTTAGTTAGTTGGGTAATTCTTACTCCAAGAGGAAATTCTCTCGAGGCAATCGTCCATTCTCTGCTTCAAAGCCCTCTGAGCCGTTGTAGTTTCTGTGCATTTTGGGGGCCTGTCAAACAAAAAACTATTTACCTGTAGTTCAAATAGGGACAGTCAATTTCAATTACCTCAAAACAAAACCTTGAAAGAGTGTGCAGTGTGCAGTATTCAGTGTACACTGTTCGAATCGTTATTATTTGCAAAATCAGTTCAGCGGGACACGCCATTAGATCGCGCAGTTCAGTATTGAAGTAGGTCACGTGAAGTCATAGTGTGCCTGCGCCCAGTGCGGATGATAACTCCGCGGAAACCAATGCAATTCATCGGCGGGGAGGTCGACGAGCTCCGGATTATCTGGAGCGAGGGGCGAACCCAGTGAGTATATATTTCCGCTCTCCGCGCGGATAATCGAGAGCGAATTTTCGTCGATATGCGAATTATGTTGACATGAAACTTGTATGAAACTCTACAGAATCGCTGAGTTTTATAATTAAGGTATTTATAAATTCATAAATAAGGCAACAATAAATCCACATGTAAGGAATTGGTGAAATAATATTTTAAAAATTAAGGCGTTAATGATTATTAATTTTATGACAAAAGAGTTCATGATTGAATAGGTACCTACATATGACGGCCTCCGTAGTCGAGTGGTAAGGCGCTCGACTACGAATCGAAAGCTTGCGGGTTGAAACCCGGCGGGCGCAAACAAATTTTATTTATTTCATGTGGATCATAACACATTTAATTCATATAAAATAATATAGAAGTCGAGGACGCCCGAGAAAGACATGGCACGATCAAGTAAATCAAATAATTGAATCGGGTATGTACGAGACGATGTATGAATGTGAATGAAGCAAGGAGTGTGTGCCAAGCCAGAGTTATATAGCGGTCTGTCCTCCCTGCCTACCCCTGCGGGGATCACCATTCAGAATCGAAACGTTGCTTGAAATGGCTCTAGCCGTCTTTGGTGACCAGATCTGAATAGACAGGTACTTCCCAACCTTCCTCTTCCTCATATCCTTCCCCTCCCCACTACCTTCATCCTCACAACATACCCTAATCGGAGATGCCATAGTCCTATTGTTCTAGACGGTTGGGAGCAGTTGGGACTCTTGTGCGGTATTCACTGTAAAAATATATATTTATATATACATACTAAAAAGAAGCACATTTAGGTTGTAAAGTCATTTGAAGAAAAGTATAGGTAATTGTAGTAAGGATATTGAATCTTATAAAAATATTTGCCTTGTGAACTGCCCTTGATGTGATTTTTCCACGAAAACGGCGTTAAAGAAGAAATCCATTATTATTATTATTATTAGCGGATGACGCTTAGATGGTTTGGGCATGTAGAGCGAATGAACGAAGAAAGGAGTGTGAAAAGAATATATGATGCGAAAGTGAATGGAAGAAGAAGTCGAGGACGCCCGAGAAAGACATGGCACGATCAAGTAAATCAAATATTTGAATCGGGTCATGTGAAGAGTCAGAATAACAGAAGAGTATGTATGAGACGATGTATGAATGTAAATGAAGCAAGAAGTGTGTGCCAAGACAGAGTTGTATGGCGGTCCGTCCTCTCTGCCTACCCCTGCGGGGAAACGCAAGGTGGTTAGTTAGTTAAGTTTTTTGATTTTATGGGAACATAAAACACCGAAAATGGGAATTTTGCCCTTAAATAATTTAAATTATATTATTATTTAAATAATTCTGGTAAATCTGTAATAACAATATCAAATGCACTCGGAATGAAGGTAATTAATAAATTAGAATAATCAAAACTGACAATAACCATTTCCATTCTTACCGTAAACTTGCAAAATTTACAAACCGCTTGCAACAATAGCATTAGGGGTAAGGACCAGCTTTTAATTTTTTATGCGATTAATTAGTTACTTCCCGAGAGATGGCGTTAAAACATTTGAGATTATAATAATGTGTTAGGCGGAATTAATTTTAATTCAAACCTTAGTTTTGTTAGGTAGTTTGCTTTACTGAAACAGCTACGGCAAACCCAACCTTATACACCCCTTCTGTTGTGCACCAAACATTCGTTTTGCCGTCTGGTGTTTCCTTAAAGTAATAATATACCAGGAGGGATAGTTTGTGTAGTCAGGATTGTCGATTTTTTCCTGAATTGGGCGTGGCTAGGGCTAGAGCTAGAGAATTTATACATTCATTCATAGCACATATAGACATAATGTTTTACTTATTTGTATAACCACTTTTTCAATGTATCAACAAAAATATATGATGTAACCTAAAAAAGCATTGAGTTATGAGTAGTGGGCGGAGTCACCGGAGACGCGGGAGATGGAAAACATGAGTACATACCTAAAAGTGGTGCAATACTATGTGATAACTTGTCTTGTCTCATTTTCTCTCACGGTTTACGAAGTAAAAACCCGGAGAAAGTGATTTATCGTAAATTTGAATAGGTTCGGTAAAAATATATTTAGCTCTCTCTTTACATATGTTCTTACTCCAAGGGTGTTTCTGTTATTTTTGCATCAATCACCGCACGACAGCCAGTCGATATAGACGTGTATTCAGTGCCTAACTTCACGTTGAATTTTTTCTTTATTTTAACGGATTCTCTGATAAATTTTATGTTTTTTTTTATATATTTGACTTCAGCTGCCTGTAAATGAAGGGTTATTGAATTTTTCCGCAATTTGATTGAACATTCGCGTTATTAAAGAGAATTAGTTATTTTTTAAGACTCCGCCCATTTTGTTGGGAACGCCCCTGACCGATTCATTTCTAGGATTCTTTTTCTTCTTAAGTAAAACATTAGAATAAATCAACAAATACTATCTCTCTCTTTCATTACTTTCCTATATATATCCTGTCTGTATGTAATGTTGTTTAGTTGATGTAAAAGCCCTGAAGAAGCTTGAGAAAAGCGAAACCTGGTTGGTGATTAACTCTAATAAAGTGGTGTTTTACGAAGTTTATTGTTTTATTTAATATACAATGTCACACCCCCAAGTTTTTGCTTCCTTCGAAAAAATACTATTTATCTATATTTTTTACTGTGTAGTAAATATGTAACATTAATAGTTCATCCCTGCAATAAGTCGTGTAACAAACTGCGCTGCCATAAAATCAGACAATTGAAGCGATATACCCACATAGGTACTAATACACCTTTGTATATCAACTAGGCCTTAGTACCTACTGGCACTAAGGCCTAGTTGTTTAATTACAGTTGTAGAAGTTTAACACATTTCATATTATTATATTGTTTGATATGATGTAATATATGTGAAATTTCATTATTACTTAACTTTGTTTTATTCCCTTTATTTTTTACAGTGAATGAAACAAAATTATTTAATAATCAAATCATAACGATTGGAGTAGGCACACATAACTATACGCTAAGTACTCTCATAGTTAATTTGTATCTATTTAGTTATTATTAATGTGTGAATATTGCGAGTGTGTGTGAAATGTATCATTTATTATGTACGGTTTGCTGGGAAGGAATATAAAATGCATTATTAAATATTTTAGTCCACATGTTTTATTCAAATATTAGAGAACATATTTTAAAAAGAAAACTTCATTTTTAAATCAATTCCTTCAAAACGGTAAGTTACAATATGTTAGTAGGGATGTTCTTCAAATTGGAGACATCGAAGTCATGTAACAAATGTTATTTTCATACCCAAGTTTAATTTTACTATTTTAATCTACTAATTTGAAATACAAACTTTTAATAATATATTTATTTCAATGGATTTGTATCGACTCGTATCGAAAAATAAGCCCAGAGAAACGCTTTAATTCGAGCATCGCATTTCAAAGTGGTAATTAATGTATAAGTAGAACGATGATAATTTAATTCAGAACATAATAAAATAAAACCTAAGACGTACTGATGTATTAATAATACATGATATGATTTCAAAGAATCATGTCATTTAGGAGCATGACAATATTATGTACCTATACCTACACGCTTTGGCGGAGATACTAATTAATTACATTAAATTTTTAATATAAAGCCTTAAGTATTTCAGTTTATCGAGTAACTTTTATTGTGCTAAAAACGTATTTATTGCATCAGATGTTAGAGCTCCATTACGTAAAATAATTTATAATATATTTACCTCTCTACATTTGTATGTATTAAATACGTATGCAAATAACGAGTAAGTACATACGTATTATAATAGCGATAATATAATATAATTGTACCAACATATTAATAAATCTTTTTCTTATTTAATACTAAAAATTATATTAATTCGAAATAATATCAATCAAAAATGAAACAGAAAAAGACAGAAAATAAAAGAATAACGGTCGCAACCGAGACTCGAACTCGGAACCTCTACTCTATCCTGGATTTATCAAATATAATAACCATTAAAGGTAATTCTAATTTAATATCAACTAAAAATTATGTTCATAAATAACAAGCAATATTTGAACAATGATTTCACGACTTTCTCAAAAATTTAAAAATCAGCATTTTTTTATATTTAAAAAAAAAAATAGCTGTTACCTGCCGAAGTTTTTTTTTTAATTATACATTTTCTACCTACTCTGCTATTTGGCGGTAATCTCAAATAAAGTTATTTAAAAATACCCAACATTTTCCTATGTTCCATTACAAAGCACCAAATTTTAAAAAAGAAAATGGCACGATCAATTGAATCAAATACTTGAATCAGGTCGTGTGAAGAGTCAGAATAACAGAAGAGTATGTATGAGACGATGTATGAATGTAAATGAAGCAAGAAGTGTGTGCCAAGACAGAGTTGTATGGCGGTCCGTCCTCTCTGCCTACCCTTGCGGGGAAACGGCGTGATGGTTAGTTAGTTAGTTAGTTAGTTAGTGTATTTTTTTTTTACATTTCCTTACAACGTTTTTTTTTTTTACTTTTGAAGATATAAAGAATGACCTTAGTACGAACCTACCTGTACCTTGTAAACACATCCTACTTCCTACATAATATCTTTAAGGGCTGACTTATTCTCCGATTTACGCGTTTTTTTGTATTTTCCGTAATATATGTATATATATTTATGTATAAACTAACGGACTACTGTCCAATTCCAAAATATATATAACATCAAATGGAAAAAAAGAGCGACAGAGATATAACAGCACATACCTGTACATAATATTATAATGAAGCAATGACAAAAAAAGACAAATCATACATAATCAAGAACATTGAAATCAAAGTCAAGTCAAAGTTTTGGTAGTGAGTGGTAAAGAATGACAAAAATCATTTAGACTGGTACCAAAAATTGCAAGACCATGGCTTGAGTTAACAAGTCTCGACATTCTGGACAGTGGAGAATGATACCCATAATTAGTAGAGTGATGATTGGGGAACAGCAAGAGTAGCTAACAATTATTAGAATTATGATTGAGGAACAGCATTATTTTGGTAGGGTTGGTACAATTTTTGACAAATGTCTTTAAGTTAAGATATAGGCAGGTAGGTATCAGCCCACTTTATTCCAAAGTAGTAGGTAAGTCTTTTACTACCTACTGTTTGTGTAAATCTAGTCCATAGCCACAACAGTAGTTAGTCGCGGTAGGGGCCGTGCTGCTCAAGGCGCACGCCACCTTGTCAACTTGCACCGAGCGACAGGGATTCGTTAGCGTTACTCCTGGGCCGTACCGATAACGCTACGGCAGATAACGCCATTATGTCAGCGCCAACGCTAACGCTCGGTTCAAGCATTGTGTTTTATTGCTGGGAAATTTAGTTTATTTTACTTGACGTTTCTCATACAAGCGACATAGACATTTAATCATTTTAATACTTTCGACGTGGATATATCGATCAGTTTCTATGATCATTTTAACTGTATCTTACTTTTCCCGAGTTCCAGACTTTCTCTCAAAATAATAGTAACCTATATGTGGATTTTTTGTCAAGAATTTCAAGATTGACGCAAATATTTTGGCAATAAGTTATAGGTAAGATACCTGTAGAGCTTTGAAATATTTATTTAAATGTATTTTTTATTACGTAACCCGCAAATACAATACAGTAATTCAAAATATGTCAAACAGAGAAAAAAAATTGTAGTTTTGCATCTTCACTTTGTACCTACCTATTTGGATAAATAAAATTTAATCAAGATTATTAAATTAGAATTAACTATAAAAGCTTTGTGCTTTTTTTATTATTTTTATGATAATCATAGAAATAGTATCAATAATCTTCAACGCAAATATGAATTATATCAAATATATCGAAAGAAATTGAAAAATAATATTAATCATTTTCAATAGAGTATTAGATCGATTAAAATGCCGGTTTCTAATAAGGTATCGGTAGGTTAATTGTTAGAGGCGTTACTACCGGATAAAGTAGATGTTCCGAGCTCGAGTCTCGGTCGCGACCGTTATTCTTTTTGGCTTCTGGCTTTTCCTGTTTCATATTTGCGTTGAGGATTATTGATATTATTTTAATAATTCAATCAAGATTGTGTGTATTGCATACAATTTGAAAGGATAAATGATAATGTTATCTGGTGTTTGGAGCTTATAACATTTGTTTACTGGCAATTTACCGAAATTAAAACAATGAAAAATTCGTCTAAAAATACTTAATTTTGGTGTATTGTATTAGATAATCATGTAAATGAGATCGGGCTTTTTTGTATTCTTTTGAAGGTGTAGATACTGTCAAACGCATAAATTAACTCAAACACCTGATTTTATCTCATGGCAGTGTAGTTATGGGAGTGCGAAATAAGAAGAATAAATGCGGACAATGCTGGGTAGATATCAATTAACTGCTAGTTCTAGCAATCTTTTTAATGAAAATAAAACAATAACTTTGATAAGAGCACAGATTTTTTTTTTTTTTATGACCGACCAGTTTCACATAGCCCAAGCATCATCTGGGTAGAAAATTAAATTGTTTAATTTTGTACCTTGACGATGTTTAGGCTAAGCGAAACCGATCGGTCATAAAAAAATAGTTAATTCTGTGGTCTTATAAAAAGTTATTATTTCATTCTCATTAAATATGTCAAACCACACAGCGATTGCTTTCTACGAAAAAATGATCCATTTAATAATTGACGCCATCGCCACCGTACAAGTTTGTAACATTACTTGAAAGACTTAAGCTATATTTAGTGACCAGATCTGAATAGACTAATTCCTATCGACCTACATCTACTCCGTCCTTTTTTTGTTCATATTATTTATTCTCACATCATACTAACTGTTATTTTAAACTTTTTAATGTTGATATTAATAAATTAATTTTGATTTAACGTCACACATAAACATGAATCATTTTAGATTTTTATGAGTACCCAATATGGTCTACGTAAGTTAGTTGTTTAGGATAAATTAAGGTTAATTCAATAAGTATTTGGGAGAAATGAAACGGAATTCGGGGGGCATATCGAATTGTTCTAATATACGTGAGGGGTGCAATTATCTAATGTGATATATAGTTTTCTAGAAGGAAGATAGTTACTTGTAACGATATTGATGAGGGTTCAAAATCTAGTTCAATGAAATCAATACAATAATATCTTCATGCACTTACCTAGCTCGCCCTATCAAAATATTAGTTTGGCTTGAAAAATGTTTGAAAGTAGCTCTGTAATGTATTTACTATTTTTATTTCCATACATCAACAAACCAAAAATTAATTAAATAGTAGGTACCTACTGCGACGGTATCCAATAACATACGTGGGTAATTAATAATTTTATTTTATTTTAGGATAGAGTCGAAAACAAAAATGATTGTAAGGTTGTACAACTGATATTTTGTTTACCTACGGTGAAGTTATGAATGAAATACATGTTGATTAATTTCTCATGCCACTCTAGAGATAATTGGATACACCAAAAACAAAAAGACGCCTCGGGGCAACGACGAAACAACTACACGCCGATGCAACAATGAAAGCTTTACAAAGACAACAGAAGATCAAGCTAACAAAAGGTTTTTCAAACTCAATGTGTTCAACCATAGTTCACTAGAGTTAGATTATTCATCAAAGTCGTACAACGCGGGGTACAAATGTGAGTGATCAGCATTGTTGCATTCAGTTTCACCTTTTTTTGATTAAGATAAAAAATAAAGCTAAAGGTGCCTACCCATAAGATACCTAAAACAAATTGGTTGACGAAGTGATCACGACTGCAAAATATAGGTATATATGAGAACGATTAAAAAAATCTCCACTTCGCACTTCTTCATTCATTGATAAATACCAAATGTTGAAACACTGAAAAAAAAACATACCTATAGCTACAAGATACCTAAAACAAATTGCTTGACGAAATGATCACGACTGCAACAAATAGGCATAAGGACGATTAAAGAAGTCTCCACTTCGCACTACTTCATTCATTGATAGATACCAAATGTTGAAACCTTGAAAAAAACTGAAACATACGATGATGCATAAAAAATAAATACGAAAATAATAGCCCAAATCGAAAGTAAAGAAAATTCAATGTATCAAGCGCCCTTGAGGTGATTTTTCCACAAAAACGGCGCTATAAAAGTTATCCATTTATTATTATTATCACAATAAATTAAACAACATCATACGTGCTCCTATTACTCCTGTTAGTTAGAAGACAGGCAAAAATATTTGCAATTAATTAATGTTAATTAACGTAGACAAGTATTTGGAATGTAACATTGATCTTCGAGCGTAGATGATTTGTTGACTGTACATCGGCTTCAATCTTTGGATTTATTCAACAATATTAATTATTAAGAGAAGGTAGAACGTTAAAGATGTCAATGTAAGATTTAATCTACAGTTTGTTTAGATGGTCTTTTAGTTTCATAAATAGGATTAATTTATCTGCCGGCGGCACCAAGAGCGCAAACCGTCGAGGAGGTGAACGGAACGTAAACCCCCAGTGCTATCTTA
Organism: Drusus annulatus; assembly: GCA_022651775.1. Lineage (NCBI taxonomy): Eukaryota > Metazoa > Arthropoda > Insecta > Trichoptera > Limnephilidae > Drusus > Drusus annulatus. Next base: position 126,848 of record JAGWCC010000826.1, read on the forward strand.
GCGAAGCTCCGTGGCGGAGTGAAGCGGGCGCTAGAGGCAGGGCGCATGCGCGCGGTGGGCGTTTCCGGCCCCCCTCCACGCAGCGGTGGGAGGATTTTTATACCAAACCCCTCCCCCGTGGGTGCACCCTGCGCGAGGGTCAATCGCAGCCCACAAAATAAACACCACAACAGAAAGCTGCAAACCATTCACACCAGAAACGAAAACATACCCTATAAACAATCCAAGCTTTTTTACACTTCGACTATTTTCTCATTTGAGAAAAGTGTAAGGTCTGGATAGATTTAATATACACGCACTGATACATCGGCGGTTAAGCCTATCTTCAACTTAACAAAAACTTTGAGGAATTTCTTCGAAAGTAAAAACGTCAACATCCCGGCTTGGTTGCGAATATTGCAAGTGTGTGTACTTTTTGATGTGGTGCCGTCGTTTTGTTCGCCACCGCGCTGAATGGGTTTAAGATGAGAGAAGAGAATCAATTATTTGAGAGCGTGTCGCCATCTGTTGGCACACTTGTGAAACAAGACGCTGTGCTGGGGGCAAGAACACTTTGCTCTCCACAAAAGAATTTTATGAACTGCAAGGGTAAGGAATAATATCGACTGAATAAAAAATTATGTTCTTTATAAGAAGTAAAGTGTTCGGCCATCTAAAGTCTAGAGTTTTCTTTACGAGCCACAAAATAGAGAGTTTTTTTTTAAATTTAATTAAATTTTGTGATTTTGGGTTTGGTTTTGGTTTGTGTAAAATCACAAAATGGAACAGTGTGGATATAATAAATAAAATACTTTTCCAGTCTGCAAGAAAATGACATCTTCTAGCATTTGTTGATTGGTAACTTAGCGTAGTTTAAGCAGATTTCTGTGAAGAGTTTTTTTAATATCAGAGAACAAAAACATGTTTTTCCAACTTTATAAGTATCTGTTTATTAAAAGATGGGGGTACACTGAAATGCCCATCCCCGTGGGAAAATATGGTGCTCAACCATCTAGTAAACAATTTTTCTTTTTTTATCAAAAAAAATAGTTAACATTGTTAGGTGGCTAGAATTATAAAATATTTCTAAGAATGATTTCGAATGCATAAAAATGACAAGTAGGTACCTATTTATATCGTAGCTGGAAAATAAAAAGGGCTTAAGCGACACTTTGCTAAAAGATAAGTTAAATATACAGTTTTGATCAATTTTTACTTCTGCATCGAATGCTTTGACTCTCGTTTGATTCTGAAGACTTTTGTGGCAATTCAGTTATCGAAAATATATTTACCATTTGGAAAAAGACTTGACTCAAGCGACACAAGTTTGGGACTTTTTGAGCTTTTTGTCGCTTCAGATAACTCTTTGCGAGCTTTGAGTTACGTGAGTTTACTTTTTTTTTCAAAATCCAACCAGGTACTGAGGACTTATGAATTTTACTGTAAAACAAACAAAAAAACTTAAAGTGCTCTGGCGTAAACTTCCCAAAATGGCGTTTCAGCCCTTTTGCCTTTCCGGCGACGATTTTACACGCCTATACTTTGGGTACTGCTCTTTCTATTGATAAAGTCACAAAAATGGTTCTGTACTCAGAGCAATAATATACAAGAGGGAGCGTTGCTGTAGTCAGTTTTTACGAGTTTTGCCGGACTCGGCTAGACCTGGGCGTGGCTAGAACTAGGGCTAGGGTATTTATACATCCATTTATAGCACATGTCGACATAATGTTTTGGTTTATTCGTATAACCTCTTTTTCACAGTATTGTATGGATGTATAAATACCCTAGCTCTAGTCCTAGCCACGCCCAGGTCTAGCCGAGTCCCGCAAAAATCATCAAAACTGACTACAGCAGCGCTCTCTCTTGTATATTATTGCTCTAAGGTTACTATATACGTCGTAATAATTTAATAATACCATTTTTTTTAAACTTGATTCATTATTTTTCATTAAGATCGGACCGATTTTACCTTATAACGGTTATATTCAGACTGGTAAAGGCTTGTTGCAAGGTGAAACCGGTCCGGTCTCCATTAAAAATAGTGGAAAAAAGCTTAAAGAAATTTGTAGATATTATTAAATCATTAAAATGAAAATCCACCACAAAAAAAAAAAGCTTAAAAATAGAAAAAAAATGTACGTCTTACATCCCTGTTAAGATTATTAGAGATGGACTTTATAGATGGATATTATATTCAGAGTGGTCGTATTCAGAGTCTCATAGTATCGCCCTGGTGAAAGACTACCATTCAGAATCGAAACGTTGCTTGAAATTGCTCTAGCCGTGTTTGAATATCCAGGTACTTTCCGATCTTCCTCTTTCCCATCTTCTTCCCCTCCCCTACTACCTTCAGCCTTACAACATTACCCACTTGGGGATGCCATAGTCTCACTGGCTCCAGACGGTTGGAAGCAGTTGGGACTCTTGTGCGGTATTCATTAAATGTCATGTTTTCACTATGCAGTATGACATCATAAAGTGATTTATAAAAAACGGTAACAGTCTTCTTATTGTTCTGCTGCTCTCTTCTATCGAAGGTTGGTTATAATTTGTCAGTAGTCCAATATTAAGTATATTTCATGTAAACTCATAAAATTTATCATTGTTACTTAATCATCATCTCAGTTGACGTTTTGCCTCTTTCAATTCATATTATCTGTCTCTTTCTCTCTGTTTCTTTGTTATAATTGAATTTTTACTGTATTATTTTCTCATTATTTTGTTATTTTATTTTATAATTTGTTCTCCCTATGTATGTATATATATGACCGCACACTTCGTATTTATTGTTTAGTTTAATTTTAAACACTGATGATGCTTAGGCCAAGCGAAAGCAGTCAGTCATAAAAATTCAAATAAAATATGTGGTCAAAATATTTTTTTAATTTTATTGCGAATTTTATGATCACAATTTACAAAAAAATAAGTAACGAGAGAATGATGATTTTGGAAGAAAATAGTGTTTTAATTCAAGAAGGCGGCTATATTTTTTCGTGTTATTTTTTTACGGTGAGATTGTGGACGCATCATTTCGCGGTCCGTCTGAGATACGTCTCAAGGGGCGCTCATATATACCTCGTCTCCGGTATCATCGGCCCCTTTGTCATGGCGGGGACAAGTCCTTACACTGTGTTTGTACTTCAACATATTCCTCATGGATAATGCACTTTGTCAACAAATGCAAAGGACCTCTGGCAAACAACCCGAACGAAACATCAAGAAAAGTACTGACACTTCATAAAAAAATATATTTAAAAAAAACATTACTCAAAAAATTCCATGATTTAGAGTGTACTTTTTTAAGGTGAGCCGTGATTTTGCTTGCATTAAATTGATTTTTCGTTATTGTTTTTTAGCCGTTTGAGATCCAAAACCGACAATTTTGAACATGCATCAGAACATCATATGTATCTGTGTACACATTTTCAATATCAAGACCCTAAACAAATGTGTGCACATTACTTTACATAAATTGTCACTTTAGTTTTTTCAATGAGATTTTTTTAGAGATGACTTATTTTAAAACTATACCTACCTAACCATACTCAAATTGTTGTGGATCTTTAATTTCGTCAACCACGGTGATTCCATATACCATTATATCGCATTGGGTTTTATTTACACAAATAATTAATTTAAAAAAGCCTATTATAAGGTCCCTACCTACTAGAAGATTTATAAATAAACTTATAATAACTAATCGGCCCTCTTTCCTTATTTTTTTTCCTTCCAAACAATACATTGAAAAATAAGTAACACACAATGAGAGGTAAGTGGATTTTAATATGCCAGAACTCATTATAAGACTGACGTTGGAAGCTGAAAAATGTACCTACTGTTGACTCAAACCACCGTTAGAGGTTGTTTTCTAATGTTCACAGATTGGCTTCTTAATAGGTAGTTAAATGAACATTAAAAACAAATACTTCAAACTAAAAAAAAGAAAATCTGTTGTCTTATACAAAGTTATATTTTCATCGAAAAATTAGGTTTTAACTGGAAACCCTAAAATAAACGACAATATATTCAATTGGTCTGCAAATGCGAGCGGAGATTTCCAATATGTGCTGCCCCATATAGTAAATAATAACTTTCTCCCAGATATGTTTCACAGATATCAGGAAAATAAAAAAGCCCAATAAGGGTTGTATATCTGTGCGTAAGGAAATGTATTCCTTAATATAACATATTACGGTGGCGTGTCGGGGGATCGTTCGGGCCACGCCATGCCACGCGGTACTGTATGGCAGCCAAGAACCAGCGAGATAACTGTTAGCTACCAAACATTCGAAGGTATTCGTCTTGCATGTAAGTCTATGTTCGGGACTTTTACCAACAGTAATTTCCCCCGAATAACTCGGGTAACAATATTACCAAACTTTCTAAAGAATTCGAGTGCCGAAAATCATAAAAATAAATTGTCGATTTTCGAAAAGTCCATTACAGCTTACCTCGAGGAAACGCTGTGTAGAACAATGAAGAAATTCCTCGAATACTCGCGTAGAAATCACGTGGCGAATAGAACTAATGTCGGGGTCCGCTGATAGAGCCGAAAATATTTAGAAATTCCGGTAATTTATAAGGGGGGCAAAGTTGTGCAATTTAATTGAAGATTTATGAAAAAATACGTAATAAAACCGGCATTCTGCCTTTTACGACGATGCCTATCAGCCGTTTGGTGAACTAATGGCAACAGAGGAATTCTTTCTTTACTCGTAATGAAGCCCTGGTTTGAAGTTTAACTAATTTCGTTTATGTGACTCTTTGTCTAGCTGTGTTTCGACATTATATTTTACTGTGTTTCTCTTTGTCATTCGTCTTATTAATATGTACCTACACTTGTATAAAGTTATCTTCATTCCGTTTTTTTACTTCATAATTGCCTCAAATTTACATTCGTTCATTCGTCTTCAGAACGTTCGAAATGCAGACAAATTAAACTAACTAGTAACTCGTATTCGTAACAAATCGTGGCAAAAGAAATGAATAAACCATTCTAAAAGTAATTAGCATTTTTAAGTGTTTTTTTAGTTTTATTTATTTTATTTTAGTTGCTTGTCCATCAAAGTTTACAAAGTATCTAATTATAATTCATATACTTTTTTACTTAATAATAATAACTTGAAATAACTAATGTATTTTAAATGGTTCTTACGGGCTATTTTAAAGTTATTAATTGGTTAAATTTTGATGGTTTCCGGCAGCGCGTTATAACATTTCATCCCCGTAAGCAGTTTTGTTTATCGGTTTTATTCTTCGTTTGATTTATTTACTCGGATTCCTTTGCAGGTCCTTCAATTATGTTTGTAAATATCCACGTTGTAAATAATTTTGTCTGAAAAATATTTTGGTAACAAGTTGTTTTTCATTTTATGTATAAACATCAATGTGTTTAATGTTAGCATCTGTTTCACTGTTATCCATTTTATTTCTTCCGACATTTTAGTTACTTTTGAGTATTTATTTCGCCTAAGTATAATTCTCATTGCTCTGTTTTGGAGAATTTAAAACTTTTATTTATCTGTCGTTACACAAGAAAAGAATCGTTGAACACTAAAAAATGTGTAGCAATAATGGAGTTGTAAATTATAATAGTGGTTTTCTGTAATTTTTTTGACGAATTCCTCTAAAAAAAGGGATCTTCTTCTCAATTTTCTTTTGTATATATTCAGCATGCTTACAGTGAAGCATTATTTGTAATACAATATATAAATTAAAATAATATTACAAGTAGGTACCTGTTATTATTAACTCCTCGAGTTATTAAATTTCAAATCGTTAGAACCTAGAGTCCTTTTCTTTATAATTTTATCGACTTTCAGGCACAGTTCGACCAAGTTCTGATTTGGAAAATTCTAAGAAATTTTAGGTAACAAGTCATATACCTACTACATGAAAGAATAATCACCATACGGTTCTGCTCCAGGAAGAACTGCAATAAAAATTAACAGAAAAAGCTTTATATTCTTAAAGGTCTTGGCGCACCACTTTTCTCACTTACATGGGGCAGATTAACAGTCTACGTCCTATTGAAAAAAAGTACGAATAATCTTAACTAACCAACACATCATTTATACGCATAAGTATGCATAGAAGATGGAACTCCACGCAACTTTGTATTGATATACACTTTTTGCCTCATTCAAATCCATTCACATTATTCTGGTAAGCCGACTCTTGAAAAGACCCAACCAAAGAATTGGATTATATCTCTCTGGGAATGAAGTCATTCTTCTACTCGTTCCAACCATATAAACTAACTAACCATCACCGAGTTTCTCTGAGGGCTAGGCAGAGAGGATTGATTGCCCCACAACTCTGTCTTGGCAAACAATCGTTGCTGCAATCGCATTCATACTTCGTCTCATAAGCACTCTTCTGTAAATCGAAATTGACCGGTTAGTAGTTAAGTAGACAAACGCGTCAGATTCCCACCCGGGCGTCGCGTCGTGGGTTCAATTCTTCCGCTAGCTAAGTCCTCCGTCATCACAAAAGCAACATATTCCGCTTATGGTGGAAGCAGGAGTCTTTTTAAAATTATCTGGTTACTCGTTATTTGTAAATATATATTTAAATCAGATTTTTTTCATTACCTGACTTAAGTTTCATCTGGATTTTTAGACCCTTAGCTTCTAATAAATTGATTTTTTAATCTGTTGATGTAAGCATGCACTGTTATAAAGCGCTTCTGTACCATCTTTAGTCAGTATTGATGTTTTTTGCCTGACTCGGCTAAACCTGGGCGTGGCTAGGACTAGGGCTAGGGTATTTATTCATCCATTCATGGCACATGTCGACATAATATTTTTGTTTATTTGTAAAATCACTTTTTCACAGTATTTTTTTTTAACAAAAATATAGCAAATAACCTAAAAAATCGTTGAGTTATGTTCAGTTAAGTCGCATATCAAAACGTGTGGGCGGAGTCTCCGTAGACGCGGGAGACGGAGAACATTGTTACATACCTAAAAGCGGTGTGATATTTTTCGATTTTTATGTTCCCTCTTTCTCTCTCATGGTGTACGACGTGAAAACCTGGAGAAAGTGATTTATCCCAAGTTTGTGTAGGTTGGGTAAAAATAATTAGCTCCTTCTCCATATATTGTTACTCCAAGCCCAAATCTGAATATTTTCTCTCATGATTTATGATAACGATCAGGACTTTGGATAGTTTTAATTTTTAAACATATTATTTCCTCTTTGTTAGTTAGTCTTATTAGCTTAATTAATTTAATAAGAAGCGCAGTTGAGGTGAAATATCACAAAACGAATTCCGAATTCTAAACCATCTAAACGTCCCTTTCTTAATCTGAATTATTTATGCACAGATCTATGTAAACTCAATATCAGTTTAAAAATTGACAGGCGCTAGTTACCTAGTTAGACAGAAAGCAAATCACATCCGCGAGAAGCGCATTAAGTCGTGGTTCGTGTTGTAGCGCTGTGCCTGCACTTAATGAAGAAGCCTCGGTAGTCTAGCGGGAGCGAGGCGAGGGGTCCTATTATTAGGGCTGGTGTTCCGACTGACAGCGTAATTGCTCTTTTAACTCGCCACTGCCGATGTTCGAACATGTGTTTCAGTCGTGAGATATGCAAAACCCGCGATTCTAAAACAAAGCTGAAAAAACTCAATTTTTACAAAACACGGAGTTATTTACACGCTTTGTTTTGTTTCGGAGCGTTTTTAGGCGAGTCAAATGTGCTGTTCATATGGAGGCATCAGTGTCAAAGCATATTTAAAGGGCAATTGGAATCTTTATTAAATATACGTTTTCTGAACTGTTTTTCGTGAACTAGCGAGTGTGAGAGTGTGCTGCGCGGGTGGAAAAGTTAAATTGTCAGAATCACATTGAACAAAAGAAAAATTATAAAAGTTTTTTTTTCAGGTGAAACATTTCATGGCAAAAATACGAAAGTACAATTCATGTTTGAAAACCAAGCAAAGGGACAATAGCTACAAGTTTGTGGACTAAATTTATAAAATCTGTGCTTCTCACATGGACAGCTGTGTGTGGCCTGCTCACGCGGCGGAAAACCTTCTGATTTATTCATAAACGCACCAGACGAGAATTTTTTTTATGAAAAAGCCCTTCCATAAGCAGAATTAACACACTCTTTAATTGGGTGGCATTGCAAAGCGTGCAGAGTACTCGCTAGTAGTGAATATCGCACAAGAGTCTCAACTGCTCCCAATCGTCTAGAACCAGTGAGACTATGGGATCTCTAATTGGGGTACGTTGTGAGGCTGAATGTAGTAGGGAAGAAAAGAATACGAGGAAGAGGAAGGTTGGGTACCTGGCCATTCAGATATAATCACCAAACACGGCTCAAGCCATTTCAAGTAACGTTTTGATTCTGAATGGTGATCTTTCACCAGGACGATACTTAAAGTATCTACCACTCTGGAACATGACGCAAATAAATTATATATTATTTTTATACGAATTACACGTGCTATGACACATATTAATTAAATACAAGTTTTTTGCGCACTCGACCTTGGAGGTCGTCAAAGGCTAGATGTTTGTTCTACACTGATTTGAAAGAAAACTGTTGTCACCAATTTGCATAAGACCTTTTAACTTCTTGTTACAGGCTGATGAAAATGATTAATCAATTTTACCAGAAGTGAGGAAAGATTGAGCTTACTTCGGGCACACGAACATGACCACAACGCACTTATACGGCTCATCTATTCAATGTACGTAGGTATCAGTGTCAAAGCATTTCGAAAGTGTAAATGGAAACTTTTGACTCTGAGTATTGATGTAGTTTTAATTTTTTTCATATGATGAACTTGATGGACTCGCGTTGATTTTAAGGATCTGTCGGTTGGGTTGTATCAGTCACTTTCTGGTATCTTCCCATAACCAGGTGATAATGACGACACGCATGATGAAACCATCATGTAGGAACTACCATTTTACTCTCCAAATAAAAGACACAGTCTCTTGAGAACATTTTTTATCCAAGAAACATAAACCTGTCACTAGATATCGGATTAAATCCATAATTTATATTGGAGCTTTTTGGTCGTTTGTGCATATTTTGGACTTTTTCATCATTAACACATATTTCAGCCAATTTATTCTTAAATTATGAGTTGAGCACGTGATTTATACCTTCTCCGGTTGAAAACGGCTATTTTTGGAACCTGTTTGCTTTGTAATTTTTTTGTGATAATTCTTCAATGAGCCAGTCCTTTTCTTGGGGATTTTTGGCTGGCCACCTCCCTCTCCCTTCCCCCCCGACAGTTGTAAAATTTTTGAGTATCTTATGTAGTTTGTTCACTCTGCACGCTGGCGTTCGTATATTGCACAGGGGTGTATAAATGCATTTTTAGAAAACTTTAAACTTTATTGAAAACGATAAATTCGGGGTATTAGATATCAACACATGTATTACATTGGAAGGGTTGATGGCAAGAATCCTATTGGCGTTTGATAAAACAGTAAGTTATCGCTTTATATTGAATTGTGTTATTTAATATTATATGTACGCGCTGTTACATATTGAAAAGTGGATAGCAGGACATTTTTTGTATAAATATATACAATGTTCTGGTGTGCAGTAAGGCGATGCGAATAAAATCCACCAAGAGCACAAGACGCAAACCTGGTGAGCGTCTGACCATTTCCACGGTTATATCTGTTTTTGTTCTAGATCAATGGAACTATTTTCAGCTGACAATATTTTTTCCACAATTCACTATGAAGCTATGGAATGTGCATTGTACTGTTATATTGTATGTTTTAAATGTATTTGTACCAGTCACATAAAGTGTAGCGTCTTTCTATGTTTTCAACTCATTGAAAATGCTCCAGGCCATCTCACTGCAAGCCCTTACCTCTTGAGAGGAACCCGTTTTTCGCTAATCTGAGACAAACATGTAACATTGGTTCATTTTTATGGATCGCGCAATTAAATTTGACCTAAACAATAGAAACTTATGATTGTGTGTATAGGTGAATATGTATACACTTCCAACCGTGATGTACTTGCCAAATTTCACTGACTAACTAACTAACCATCACGCCGTTTCCCCGCAGGAGTAGGCAAAGAGGACGGACCGTCACACAACTCTGTCTTGGCACACACTCCTTGCTTCGTTTACATTCATAAATCGTCTAATACATATTCTTCTTTTATTCTGACTCTTCACGTAGCCCGATTCAAGTATTTGATTCACTTAATAGTGCCACGTCTTCCTCGGGCGTCCCCGACTTCTTCCATTTCACTGAAAACCATAGTGTTGTCTTACCTGTGTCTACTTATTGTTATTAGCGAGAAAGAGATAAAAAGGGTACACTTTGGTCTAATTTGAATATTCGTTAAGTTTTTACAGTGTCCTCTTTTTTACATTCAAAATTATTTTTTTTTACTTTCACTTTTTTTCTTTTCTGAAGTCAAATAACAGGTTTAAAATATGGTTTATGCAAGCAATGCATCTGCGTGAGTGCTGCGTTCATGTCAATTCTGGCTGCGATACCTATAAATACTAAATTTGAGGGGAGTTTACGGTTTTCAGCGGCTACTAAAAGCATTGTTTTGACAACATAGGTACTTTCATTACAAACCCCGGCTTCACAGTTTTGCAAGCAAAAAGTTAGTTTACCAAAATATTAATATTATTTTTGCATGCTTAACAACCTTGGCGTGGTATCGGATACCTGCCCTCTAGTAACAGTGGTGATGTAGTGCCGTATCGATCCGGAATTGTGAATTAACACATCAAGACCGCCGTATACAATTAGAGTGTTAACTGCTAGACATCCCGCCGAGGCCTAAGACTCGTTACTCGCGTGTTAACACGGGCGCTAACCCGTCAAACCAACGCGTAGCGACCAGGTGGCGCAGTGGTGCAAAATATACTACAAATCACCCGAGCTCTGTGCTGTGCTCGATAACACGTGTGTGTGTGCTGGTAGTCAACAACGATAACATTAAACATTGTCTATGAATAATAAGACACAGATACATACTTACTAATATGCTTTCTTCCTTTTACGCTCCTGGAACGGCTTTAGGTGAGGGAATGTTTCAACCTTGGCAGTCAATTTTCAATTTAAGAATTCATTTTTATTTTAAGAATTCATTGTCAAACTACTATTTAATAGTTTAGTGGGACTTGATATATATATATATGTAAAAATAAATATAAATAATAATATGTAAAGTACGTACGTGTATTCTCATATTCAATATGTTTGCGGTTTTTGATCTACCTTACGGTTATTTTTATTGATTTTTAAAATTATTTCCGAAATTGTAATCATTTATGAGAAAGAACTTTTATACTGTTTGTTTTTATATTTATTTACATATATTTACATATATATATTTTTTTTTCTTTTCTCATGTTTTTCTGTTATTTGTTTGTTTTGCTTTGATTATATTAAGTTGAGTTATTGATATCTGTGATTAAAATAATAATGTAATATAAATGTACCTTTGTAAAATATAAAAATGTAGATTGTTAAATATAAAAAAGTTGTTGGTAATCTGCTGTAGCAGTTTAGCGAGACTTTATTGTAATTTTTATGTAACGTTTAAAAAGAAAGGATTGTTTTTTTAAATTGTAACTAAAAACCTACCCTAACCTAACCGAACCTAATCTATTATCACCGAACCTAACCTGACCATCACGCCATTTCTCCACAGTAGTTTTTTATTTTTTTTTATTTAAAAAAAGACAAACATCCCGGGTTACGAATAACCTGACAATATTTGAAAAACTCCTACTGCCATCATAAGAAGCGGAAGATGTTGCTTGTGTAATGATGGAGGACTTAGCCAGCAAAGAAATTTAACGCACGGCGCCCGGGTGGGAATCCGACGCGTTTGTCCACTCAGCTACCGACCGGCCGGTAGTTAGCAGAAAGTATCAAATGCCGAAGAACTTCTTACGAAAATCAAAAACATCTTCACTTACTAACCTCGTATTCCAGCAACATGACTCAATGCTAGCATTTCATTCACTTGACAATTGTCAATTATTTATTTTTTTAATTCTTTGTTAAAGTTTTCGCGGCTATACAACGTTGCGCCGAATTGTCCGCTTTCTCATTTTGCTTAGTGCTAAAAAAGATTTTTTATTTTGTAGTATGCATAGAATTGAATTGATAATACCTTCTTCGTTATATCTGTATTATAAAGTACGGCTGCCTTTGCCGAACAGGGCTGGTTCCACAACATCTCGCGCCCTGTGTAAGTATGAATAGCGCACCCGTCCAACAGACTTGACGTCGAAGTAACTATTATTAAATTCGTAAAAAATTTCGTAACCAAAACTTTTTTCCATTCATTTTCGACAGTCGTTGAATGCACAGAGATGTTTCCAGCGCAATAGAATACAAAATTTTCCCATGATGAAGGTAATTTTTAGATGATTTTGGGAATTTTTTTATACGATTTAGAGAATATTTTAAGTAAATTTAAATAAGATATTTATTTTCACGGCGTCTTTCAGAGATGGCGCCTGTGTTTTTTGCGCAGTTTGAACGTATGGTGAATCCGGCGCTGTGGCCGACCGTTCGGCCCTACGTTTACAGACAGTTTAGACTCGTAAACAAGTTTAATTATTAGTTTTGGGTAGCTTTATTGTTCAGTCTTGCATTAACGAGGATCAAAGGTATAAAACGAGAATGTTGATTTGGCAGGATGCTTCGACCATTTAGCATGCAATCTCTTGCCAATTTCTAAGTTTTATTACGCCCTTAACGATTTAAAATTAAAATATACGCCATTGTAAAAGTGCTTTCAGGTGGTATATTCTCTCAGTATCGCCCTGGTGAAATATCATCATTCAAAATCGAAACATTTCTTAAGATAGATTTAGTTGTGGTCAATGACCAGATTTGAGTAGACAGATAGGTACTTTATAACCTTCATTTCATCATTTTGTTACATGTCTACTCTCTCAACATACCCCTATTGGAAATGTCATAAGCCCACTAGCTCTGGACAGTAAGGAATCATGTACGGTTTTTAATTAAGGACATTTGAAAAATCGATTTGAACATTACATATTTTTAAATAAGCCTTGCAACTCATAATTAAATAATAAACTGCTTTATTAGCTGAACTAATCTCGTTTAATTAAATAATCAAGGAAGGTCTAAATGTATTCCAAAGTATGTTAAAAAATGTACACAAATTTAATACATCGACCGTATAAATGTAAAACTCTTTAAGCCACAATTTTTGAGAATGATATTTGTAATTTACTTCACATAGAATAGACTTCGAAGGAAAATACAAGTTTTAAAAAAGGCTGAATTTACAAACTAAAAACAAAATAATCTAAAGCAACCTAACTTTTTTGTTTTTTTTTTCCATGTAAATGAAATGATATAATACTTAATTCTCTTAACTATAACTACAATTGCAGTATTTATTTATTTTACATAATTTCAGAAAATCACATACATTTAATATCATGCAAACTTCCGGATATACAATAGTTACACGAATCGTTAAACTTTAATTTTAATCGTCTCCTGTAAACTTTTTTTGTGGCTCAAAGGATTTTACCGTTACACAGTCGATATGTACCATACAAACGTCCAGTATATAATTAAAGTGTCATGCATATGAAGTTAAATGAGTAAGAAAATAAGTTTATTGCAGAATTGGGAAAATGCAATTTTATAGATATAAGATTGGTGTTAACGGCGATGCTTTGATAAAGACGTATAATAATATAAATAGTAACGTAATCGTATATTCATTTATTTTCTTTTTTCCACAGTCCAGAAAGTCGAGACTTGTTAACTCAAGCCATGGTCTTAACATTTTTTGTACCAGTGTAAATGATTTTTGTTATTCTTTACGACTCTACCAAAACCTTGTTTGAATGTTCTTTTTAATGTATATTTTTGTCCTACTTTCGTAATTGCTTCATTAAAATATTATTTATGTGCTGTTCTTCCTCTGTTGATCTTTTTCCTCATTTCATGGTATGTATTTTTTTTGTAATTGGACAATGGTCCGTAGGTATATAAATAAATATTTTCTAAAAACATATTTAAAGAAATGCAAAAATAACTTTGTATAAGACCATTTTTTTGTTTACTTTAATTTTGTACCCTGATGATTATTAGGCTAAGCGAGACCGCTCGGTCATAAATATTAAAATAATATTTGTGGTCTTATAAAAAGTTATTTATAAATAATAAAAAAATCGTTTGAATGTATTTCGTATCTTTTGAAATTTCCACCAAAAACTCTTTCACAAATTGAACATCTTATTTTTTTTTAACAAAAAAATATACAACGTGGCCCTTTCTGCAAGAAATGCCATTTTTATTCATCCGTATTGAACCCGATTTCGTTGGCAAATAACATATGATCGACCAACGTGCATAGAGAGGAGTGTATCCATAGATATAGCAGTTGAAAAATGAAACGTTAGGGACCCGAATCACCTATAAATAAACCCCTTTCTAATATGAAATCCACTCTCTGCGTGGAAAAGACACGGGTCCCATATATTCATATCTCCGGGATGTGCGGAATAAAATATCCGACATCGGGACGGCTCTCTCCTTGCACGGAGGTAATAAAACAAGCGAGACGTTATAGGATAATGTATGAGAGTTATTAGAATGCAATTTCACCAGAGGCCAAAGCGGTAGATCACGTGAACAGAAGAAGGTTTACATAGATGCATTAGATTCCGATAAGCAAGTATTTACCTTGAAACGGAATATACAGTCCTAGGTAAGTCTCGGTCAATAAGCAAACGATGAAGGTACCGACTTAATGAAGAGTTAATTAGTCCAGTCAGCCTAAATAATTGATGCACTATTGTCTAATCATCAACTCTGAGAAATTAATATATTGATCTAATTTACACCTGTTGTGACATACTATAAGAATACAACTAATAGTTTCCCTGCAGGGTTAGGCAGAGAGGACGGACTGCCATACAACTCTATCTTGGCACACACTCCTTTCTTCTTTGTTATTCTGACTCTTCGCATGGCCCGACTCAAGTATTTGGTTCACTTGATCGTGCCACGTCTTCCATCAGGGACTCCCCCGACTTATTCTACCATTAAAGCGCACTTGAGGTGAAATATCACAAAACTGCGCTATATAAGTTCACTGTTATTATTATTATTATTCACTTTAGCGTCACATATTATTTTCACACTCCTCTCTTCGCTCATTCGCTCTACATGTCCAAACCATCTAAGCGTCCCTTTCTTGATTCCAATCATTACGCTTATATCAGCTTTATTATCTTTCCAGATATCCACATTTTTAACACGGTCATACGTAGTTTTTCCGCACATACGCCTCAGGGATCTCAATTTTACAGCATTCGATTTACTTTGATCCTTCCTCTGCCAGTTCCATGCCACACTGTCATACATCAGGGTTGGTATAAGCACTCCATTGTGGACTGCTACTTTCGCTTCTTTGGACGTTTTTTTTTTTTATTTGCGCTAACAGCATTCAGTCCCCCATGAATGGAGTGTCCTGCATTCACCCTCCTTTCAATATCCATATTAGCCTCTCCGTCTCTAACAAGAATAAGAAGATTAAATTATTGAATTCTCATTTCCACGGGGAAAAAATATAGCCCCATGAACACTATTTTGCAATAGTGGTCTAACCTTGGAGGTTTAACCATAAAATACACGCTTACACTAAAAATTTTCAACCATTTCAAAATACTACTCTAAAGACATCCCAAAACAAACAAGGTTGAGCAATCGCGTTTATCAATATTGTACGAATTTGGGGTTAGACCACTCTTGCGCTAGTGAATTCAATGGGCTCCATACACATGTAAGAGATTAAAAAATTTATCCTAAAAATAAGGATAAAAATGTGTACATTGTCAGGGTCTTTTTTTATTACATCAATGCTATGTGCGACGGTTTAAAAAATTGACATTTTGAAATGCCGCAAAAAGGTCATTTAAAACGGCGCCCGCCGTGTGACAACTCGCGCCGGCGAAACGACATCTGCCATACTCGTAAGTTCATACTGAAATTATGTCGAATTATGCATTTTCGGCTGTCTTAATTATTGAAGTAATAAGTTTTTCAATCGTTAGTTACAAATACTGTTCTGTTTCCAGATGTATTAATACGACATGCTTTTTCAACATGTCTGTAAATACCTAAATAATATAAAAATATTAATATTTTGAGGTGATTTTATTTCACATAAGTATCTACCTACGAGTATCTCATAGAAATGAATACGCTACACAATGCTTTGTCATGCATAATATAGTATACCAATTGTGGCGCATATATCAATGATGGCATATTTCGATAGCCCTTGTGATCAAAATTGAACACTATATCGTCGCCGGAAAGGAAAAGGGGCTTAAGCGACACTTTGGTCAAAAATGAGTTAAATATGCAGTTTTTTTTGCATCGAATGCTCTGACTCTCGTTTAATTTTGTAGACTTTTGTGGCCCTCCAGCCATCTAAAACATATTTACCATTTGAGAGAAGGCTTGACTCAAGCGACACCAATTTAAAATACAAAACTGAGTTAACTTTTTTTATTTCAAAATTCAATCAGGTACGACTTATGAATTTTATTGTAGGCCAAAAAAACTTTAAAATGATTTGGTGTAAACTTCCCAAAATGGCGCTTTCCGGCGACGATATGCAATATTGTTATATTATAGCAGATAATTACTTATTTGGTGACCAAGTATGAATAGCCAGGTACTTTCTGACCTTTCACTTTTCCATTTCCTTCCTTTCTCACCGCCTTCAGCTTCACAACATACCCTAATTCAGGATGCCATAGTGCCCCTGACTACGTCACTTTTGTAATGTAGATTTTTACTGTCCCTGTGAATAATTTGGCCAAACATTGCGCTATCAGAATATCTTCTAACTGTTTAGGGAATTAACTGATGTTTGGAGCTGGTAGAGCCGACGTTTTAACCGATAAAAAACCACTTTAATCAATTTCACTGGAAAATAACATGAATAATTTAAGAATATATTTTTATGAACATACCCAGCTTTATTATTTGTACTGCACCTACTGTTTATGTTGTAAAATGGGTAGTAAAACTTTATAATTTTATTTGCGTTTCGTTTTATTTTCCAGAAGTGACATTATTTTGATTGCTACCAGAGGCGCCGACCTGGGCAGACACCGAAGTAATAATATTTAAATTATTTGTTTTGTGAAAAATGTCCCCGGAGTCCCACTGCCCAAGAGTCAGTGGGACTTTTGTAATGCGGAAGAAAATGAAAAAGAGAAAGAAAATGAGAGGAGAATACCTGACTTACACTTTTTATGCTTTAATTTGTTTAAACGTGTTTTGAAAATGAAGATAAGCAAGCGAGTTTAATATATTTTAATTCCACTTCCCCGGTATAGTACTCGCGGCATCGGGCAAAAGAGTTCCATCTGCTTGGAGTTAGCTATTTTTAGGGAATGTGAGGCTGAATTACGGAGGATAAAAATTATAATATAGGAGGAATTAAGAAAAATAAGTAGAAAAATTAAGGAGGAATTAAACAAGTGAAAGATGAAGTGGAGAATTAAAGAGAAATTACGAAGGTGAAGGAAGAAGAAGAGAATCAAAGAGCAATTAAGGAGAAGGACAAATCGTGAGGCGAATTAAGGAAGAGAAGGAGAAATCATAAGGCTGAATTAAGAAAGAGAAGGAGAAATCGTGAGGCTGAATTAAAGAGAAGGAGAAATCGCGAGGCTGCATTAAGGAAAAGAAGGAGAAATCGTGAGGCTGAATTAAGGAGAAGGAGAAATCGCGAGGCTGCATTAAGTAAAAGAAGGAGAAATCGCGAGGCTGAATTAAGGAGGAGATGAAGAAATCGTGAGGCTGAAGTAAGTACGAGAAGGAGAAGTCATGATGCTGAATTAAGGAGGAGAAGTAGACAGCAGCGGAACTGAACTCATACCGGTTGCAAAGGTATCGTAAACCTCATCTATAAATTTTTTTATCAATATCGCAATGCCTAGGTTTAGAACACTGAAGAGGTAATCTGATAGAAGCGTGTTGTGGGCGCTTCTGGTGTGCCCGAAGTAAGGTCGATTTCCCTTACGTACTTTGGATGAAAATGATCACACTGTTCAATTATCGAAATGATTTTATGAACTCATGTTCAATTCATTGGCTCTCGGGGCATAAGAGTCAAAATGTCTGATGTAAACGAACGAAAACTATTTCCTAAGTTAAGGTAAGGTCACACTTCCAGGAAGTATCTGTTCAGTGGAAATTAAAAACTATTATTTAAAAATAAGGTTTCGATGTTCAATTAGACGAAATATCGTACGTTAACAAAATTTATCAAATCATCTGAGTAATTAACTTCTGATCATCCACCCGTTAATTTTAATATCACGCTGACGATCTACTGCTTTCTACGACTTAAGGGAGACTCGAGCGAAAAGAATGGTAGATTGTAAGAGATTTAATACTGAGTATTAATATTATTAAATAAATGACGCGGTAACGTTTAGCACGAGGCTAGCGGAGGGACGCGAATCAAAGGCGATCTAACAATGTTTGCCTTGTTATGTGTGTGTTTTATATTAAGTTACGTGTGCAGCATAAAATGTGTTTATCGCTTTTACATTTCTAATTTTGGCCTTCTTGATAATTTTCTTACGGCAACTTACTAAGATATAATTACTCGGAAAAAAATGTTTTTATTTCTCATTCTGATAGATGCCTTTGATGGGGATCTTTTAAAGTCAGAATCTGAAATTGAGTTTACTTTTAGTTTCAACTATTTATATTAGTTACTTGTACATTATAGGAGTGGTAGATACTCTAAGTATCGCCCCGGTGAAAGACCACCGTTCAGAATCGAAACGTTGCTTGAAATGGCTTTAGCCGTGTTTGGTGACCAGATCTGAATAGCCAGGTATTTCCCAACCTTCCTCTTCCCTATCTCCTTCCCCTCCCCAGTACCTTCAGCCTCACAACATACCCTATTTGGGTATGCCATAGTCTCACTGGCTCTAGACGGTTGGGAGCAGTTGAGACTCTTGTGCGATATTCATATAAAAATAAAAATAATTTAAAGTTTACAAAGTATCTAATTGTTTCATTTTCTTTTTTACTTAAAAATATTTTAACTTATATCCTACTTATTATTTTGATTTATATGTATTTTAAATAGTTCTTAGTCTATTTTGAATTTATTAATTGGCATAATTTTGATGGCTTCCGGCAGCGCATTATAAGATTTCATACCTTTATTTATAGTTAGCCATTTTGTGGGTTGGCTTTAAAAGAGTAGTACTTTTAAAGTAGTAGTACTTTTTTAGAGTAGTAAAGCTTTTGATATATTAATTAATTTTAAGTAACCTCAACGTTCATAATTTGAACAGCAGTATCAAACAAATATTTTCAATATATTTATCGACTGTGTTTAGGTCAAAGGTGTTATTCCACATTTTTTTGCAAACAAACTTTGGCCTAGTGGTTTAAACCACGGTCACATTTCACAGTGTTGCGACTTTCATCATTTTTTTAACCGTCACCACTTCGAATAATTGCCCCTGTTAACAGCATTTGATAAAATTATGAACAGGTGTCAAGCATGGCAGCATGACTTGTTTTGTTATCACTAAGGCCTAAATTTTCTTGCGAAAATATGTGGAATAACGTATTTCACCTAAACACAGTTTTATGATAGTATAAGGATTAATATTTTAACTGCAAAACAGAAAAAAACTGTGTGTGAAGCATCAAAAACTCTTAAGCATTAAACTCTGGCATCATGGAATACGCACAGCTTTTTCTACCTAAAATTATTACAGCTGCGAAACTACTTTCAACTCTGAGAGTAATTTGCACCATAAACTGTGAAGCTTTGAAGTTGACATTTGACTGCCAAAATATATGACAATATCGTCGCTAGAAAGGCGTAAGCGACACTTTGGGCAAAAATGAGTTAAATATGCAGTTTTGATTCTGAAAAATGTTGTGACCTTTCATTCATCCAAAATATATTTACCATTTGGGAAAAGGATTGACTTCTTACCTTTTTGTCGCTGCAGGTGGCTCAATGAGAGCATTGAGTTACCTGAGTTTTTTTTAATATTTAACCAGATACTGAAGACTTATAAATATATAATTTTTATTGTAAAAAAAAAACATTATTACTGTGGTTTAGGTAAACTTCCCGAAATGGTGCTTTAGCCGTTTTGCCTTTCCGGCGACGATATGCTGTTTTTATTTAATCGTGTATTGAAAAAAGTGTTAATGCTGTGGCATGACCGGGTAGTAACTAATAGTGGTCTTGAAAACAATTACATTTAGCAAACTATTCAAAAAAATCTTTTTGAAAAATCTGAATTGCACGGAATGATTACATTGCATCGGAGAGTTTTTCTCCCTCGTTCACACTCGTGACATACCCCTCATACTCCTAGGATAGCAGAAGTTGGAAAAGATATCTTCTCAAGACATACAACATTCGTACATACATAAGTACATGACGTAAGCCGCCTAGATTCACGCACCGAAAAATGTCATGATTTACAACGCACCGAACTGAATAATATTACACATCACTTCTCCGTATATATCAAACCCCCCGTCTTGTGAGACAGTTCCGAATATCCCCTCCAGGGCAGTAAAGTTTAACCTCCCTCAGATATATTTACTGCACAAAGTTCTGCATAAGAGTGCGTAACTTGAATATTTTATAAATTACAAAATTTATAGTACGACAATATAAAAGCTCATAAAAATAATGGGTTATAGGAACCCTTAAGGGTAATATTTGTATATGGATTTTTTTGTATTTTTTTTTTAATTTTTCATCCGGAATAAAACGTTGCTTGAAAATTGTTTTGTCATTTTTAGTAACGAGATCTGAAAAGTCATCATTTCTTCTCAACCATTCTCTTTTCCCTCACAACATACCCCACTGTGGGATGTTATAGTCAGATCTCGTATTCTAGCATGGAAACTCATTGGTGTAAGATATTGGCTCCATCAATCTTAATGCTGCCAGGATGGACTCCCTCTTGGTGGCCTTCTGTAGACATGAGACCGAATACCCTCCATTAACAATTTTAACATTTTTTATTTGTATTTTTTTGTGTTTTTTCATTATTATTGTGTGTATGTACGAGTATATAACCCCACACTTTGTATTTTTGTTTGGTTTAATTTTATACCCTGATGATGCTTAGGTTAAGCGAAAACATTCGGTCATAAAAAAATAAAATAATAACCGTGGTCTTAAACAAAGTTATTTTTTCATTTCTTTAAATATTTAATTTTGTTAAATGTGCGTCTGGAAACCTGTTCCTTTTAAGTATTCTGTTTATCTTAATTTTTTAAATGATAGTTCTTCGGTTAGATATATTTAGATATAATATATAGTGTATAGTTTTAGGGCAGTTTCTCTCTGTTTATTTCTAAGTTATTACAGGCTGCAGTATCTGAATTAAGGTGAAGATAGCCCTGATGCTAGAAAACTTCCGATAGGAAAAGGCAACAACAGAAGAAGAAGGAGCAAAGGAATTATTAAACATCTGTTTCAACTAAACCCTATAATATGTGGTGTACGAATTGGTATAATTTTAAATCATTGAAATACTGGTCTTTATCAAAAAACCATTTTTAAATCTTGGAGAAAACTGTAAAAGAAAACAGATTCTTCTAAATTCTTTCAAGTACCTATACAAAAGGTTGGCCAACATATAGAATATTTATACGCGTTCGTACACTGTTTCATCGTATCTAATTAGGTTTTTAAAACGTTAAGTCATAATTTATGCAAAACCATAATAAGCATATTATTATCCATTCTATAGAATTGTTCTATTATGCGATTCCGAATTCTCGCTTTACAATTTAAATTTTATTGGGCTGTCGTGTCATTTACGTCGCCGCACTTGAATTACTTTTGCTGGTCACAAATGGAGTGGAAAAACTTTCTGATTAACAAATTGGGAAATTGTGAAGGGATGATCGTCATATTTTCAATAGCTAATATAAGACAGCCTGTGTGGTCGAGTGGTAAAGACGCTCGACTTCGAATCCAGAGGTTGCGGGTTCAAACCCGGCGTGCGCAAATAAAATGTAAATAATTAATACGTGTTAATTCATATAAAATAATGTATAGTATATTTGCGGTACGTTCCAGAGTAGTAGATACTAAAAGTAAGGCCCTAGTGAAAAAAAAATGGCTTCAGTCGTGTTTGGTGACCAGATTTAAATAGTTAGATACTTCCTAACCTTCCTCTTCCCATCGCCTTACCCTCCCCACTACCTTCAACCTCATAACACACCCCAGTTGGGAGCAGTTGGGACTTTTGTGCGGTATTGACTATAGAAAAAAGGTATTTTAGATAGATTATTAACTGTGGGTGAGTGGTGCAAAGCGCCGGGTTCCCGTTCGTGGGCTTACTTTCTACTGGCTAAACCCTTCATCATTGCTCAAGCAACATTTTTCGCTTATAATGGTGGTAACAGGAAGAATGCATGTATTGTAATTTTGTTAATTACCCAAAACAGTATTGCCTTTCTTAAAAAGAGTGTTTTTCTAAATTAATATTGTTTGAAAATTATTAAAATCTTAATTTAAAAATAAAACAATTATTTTGTATGACACTGTTTTAATTTATATTAATGCTGACCATATTTTACCGTTTTGTACATAGTTATTATTATACTTCCCTGATAAAACTATGGTGGTAGTGAAACTTGATTGTCATACAAGTATTTTTCAATCATTTAATGTCACACCACAAAGTGTCACACCACAAAGTGTCACACCACAAAGTGTTACACTGCAATGTGTCACATCAGAAAGTGTTCCAACACAAAGTGTCACACCACAAAGTGTCACACCACAAAGTGTTACACCGCAAAGTGTCACACCACAAAGTGTCACACCACAAAGTTTCACACCACAAAGTGTCACACCACAAAGTGTCACATCACAAAGTGTCACACCACAAAGTGTCAACATCATATGAATTTGTTTTAGTGAATATTGTTTTTATTTTTTAATTTTTAATTCTGGGACAAAACTTTCCAACGTGATACCAAATAAGAAAGCTTATATTAAAATAAAAATGGAACAAATTTTGTTTACTAAAAGCAACATTGATTGTCAGAATTGACGCAGTTTTCTCTGTAAGCATGTTTCTACGTAAGTAGTACAAGCTGCTAGTGGCATTAGCGTTGCCTTATTTGCATTTACTTTATTCAAATTGGTGGTGTTCCCACTGTAATAGCATTTATTAGTTACATGCAGAGGTCTACCACACGCTAGGCCAGGCTGAGTCTCGCCCCATACTGCTGTAGGGATAGCATTCATAATATCAAAACATCTTCAAATTCAGCACAATAATCCTACATCAGAATTAAGATTTATATGTGCTGAAGTTGCAAAAACTTTCCAACAGTGAGCTCTAAAAGTAATTTATTATAAGTTAACAAGCTAATATATACACTCATTGTCAGGATCCCCAGTGGGAAAAGAAAAGAAAAACGGCATTAAGTAGGTAAGACATAATTATAAAACTTGTAAAAAGCTTTCTATTGTAGATGGAAAAAAAGTTTATTTTATTTCATATCTTGCGCAATTAGAGTTGATGCGAACAACACATACTTAGGATGAATTAGTAGTGTATTGGTGAATATATGGTGTATAGTATGAATAGTGTATTGGTGAATATTTTACACTTTCGACACCGATTTTCTTGAAAAAGGTCACCGTTATTAATTCAAAAAATACAAGTGTAATTTTTTTTTATTCAAAATATTATATATATCAGCTTAAAAAAAACTAAAACAACACTAAGTTCTTCTTTTCTGTAGTTGAATAATATGTTTGAAACACGTTTTATGCAAGCAATGCACCTGTGTGCGTATGTTGCATAGTTACTGACAGTTACAATTAAAAATAAAATGCATTACAAAAATGCACATGCACGTTCCGTTCCGTATGTTAATTATAACGCCAGGATTTTAATGTGGTCAACATTAAAAACTCAGATAGTACTCAGATTAAAAAACCTCGACATCCGCATTCAGATCGTTTCAAAATCATTGATACTATCCCCAGCGAAACCGGTTAGTGAATCTAATATATAATTGAGAAACAACAAAACAACGGGTTGCTGGAATTAAATAGAATAAGTTTATTTTTATAAGCTTTTTAAAAATGTTTTAAAGGAAAAATGGTATATTTTCGTAGAAAGCAATCACTTTGTATTGACATATTTGAAGGAAGAGACTATTTCAATTCATATTGTCTCTTTCTCTCTGTTTTTTTTGTTGTAATTCAAATGTTATTCTATTGTTTTCTCACTGTTTTGTTATTTTATTTTATATTTTGTTCTTACTCTCTATGTGTATATAACCGCACACTTTGTATTTTTTGTTTAGTTTAATTTTCTACCCTGATGATACTTAGGCTAAGCGAAACCGGTCGGTTACAAAAAATAAAATAGTATCCGTGTTCTTATAGAAAGGATTTTTTTTTTAATTTCTTGAAAAAATGATAACTTGTAACAATACATCGTTGATGAAACATAGCTTTCAGAATGAAATCAGAACAATATCGATGTCAACGAAACATCAATGTGAACAAAACAACGTGTTTTCGAAACGAAACATCGAGCGTCTGCAGCAACCTTGCCGCACCTGCCTAACATTCCGAAATTCGGACTTAAGGATTTCTGGTTTCCAGGGTATCCACCATTTATAATTATTGGGTAATCCGCGCTAAGCGGTCAGAAAGAAAAGACATAAATAAATTATAGTCTGCTTTATCAAATTCAAATGATGGGGCCGAAGACGGAGAGACGGATGGGCGCGGTGACAGGACGTGTGTTTGCGTTAATTGTTGGGAAAGATGTGTTTCTCGCGGGGCTTAACGGACACTGCTCCCAATCTGACCGCGACCGAAACACCTGTTCATTATTTACATGTTCAATTTTGAACACTTTTCGTATGTCTAGACCGTTGGGAGGTTCCGGGAACATCGACTGGGTGTAAAACATGACAACTGCATAAAAAATAAGCAACCAATGATGTGTTAGGTTAAACCGCTTTTTATTAAATTTTCTATAATGGACATGCGTATGCATTATTTTAAAACTATGTAAAAAAAATTAAATAATTCTCATATTCTTCAGAAAAATTATGAGATTCAATAATTTAGAAATTAATAGATTCGTAATAATCAGGTCAATTTGTCCTGTAATAATATTGAGTATATTTCGCGTAAACTCATAAAATTTGTCATTATTCTTTAATCACCTTCTCAGTTGACGTTTTGTTTCTTTCAATTCATATTGTCTGTCTCTTTCTCTATGTTCCTTTGATATAATTTAAATGTTATTGTATTGTTTTCTCATTGTCCTGTTACTTTATTTTATGTTTTGCTGTCCCTCTGTATGTATATATAACCGCACATTTTTTATTTTATGCTTAGGTTAAACGAAATCGGTCGGTCATAAAAATTAAAATAATATCCGTGGTCTTACACAAACTTCTTTTTTTAATTTCTTTAAAAATATATGGTTTCAGGAGGCTTGAATAAAATGACAAACATTGTTTGACTTATAAATATGAAGTCATTTTTTACATTCCTCTTTTTATGCTGGTAGTTTTTTTACCCTAATTATCTGCTTTTTCTTTAAAAACAAATTAAATACAGTACCTCCTCGAATCTCGAATGAACATTCTGCCAATTTGGGATAAAGCTCAGCGATTATTTTTGATAATTCATTATGCGTTTTACGATATGTGTAATTTGACGATTTATTTTACACCAGTTATTGAACATAGATATGTTATTTTATTGAAACTCTAAATTATTTAGAATGTTCATTTATTTTTGTTCCAACCATCAAATCATAGGATAGACGTGTTTTTTTTATCTGAACTGCAAATATCCAGTTTAGTAGCAGTTTAAAAGAATAATTTACAATACATTACTATGTATATATGCGCTTTGGTAGGTAGGTGCATCAAGTTCTATTAAAACCCTTCTCAAACAACGGAAACCGAACGGCAAGGAATAATATAAATGATAAGCCAGACAAGGCCAGACTGTCAATCACAAAATTACGCGATACATATCTGAATTAGATTCGAGTCGTAGAAAACACAGAAGTTTCTTTAATAACACAGATTAATCATGACATGTTGTTAAAAACATGTGTATTTTTTTCATTCTAGCAGTATGCTGTTGCCGGCTAAATAACAATATAAAATGTATTTCGCTTGTAAGCTCCGTAATTACTTGCTTCGCTGTTACATTATGTATTACACGAACCTGCGGGTTGACGGTCGCTTGCCGTGCATGTCAAAATAAGTGCTTAATTACGACAATTACACACACAAAAGTACACTTTTCTAATACACTGATAGATGTTGGGTGTAAGACGCGCGTAAGACAAGCAAGCGTTCGTTTTTCAAATCAGGAAGTACTTACTTCAAATAATTGGAACGCGAAAGAATGACAAAGCAACGATACTGATGCAATCGCTACTTCCTCAACACTCGTGTTTATTTCTGACATATTCGCACGTAAACTCGTCTCTAGTTGGGGAGACATGCACACACAATACGAAAGCACTTTTTCCTAATTCAAAGAGAGGTGTCGGGCGTACAACGCTTTGTAAGATAAGAAAACATTCGTTTTTAAAACCAGTAAGTACATACATCAAATAATCGGTACGTGAAAGAATGACAAAGCACGACACCGATGCAATCATTGATTTTACAACACTCGTGTTAATTTCTGACATATTCGCACGTAAACTTGTCTTTTGTTAGGGAGATAATATGTACCTATATGTACATAATATGAAAGTACTTTTTTTATATTACAAAGAGTTGTTTTGGCCGTATGACGCTTTGTAAGACAAGAAACTATTCGTTTTTTTTTTAAATAAATAAGTACTTTATTGGAATAATTTGGACGTGAAGGAATTAAATATATGTCTGCACAAGACTGATGCAAACTTTCCGTGCTTACTTCAGACATATTTGCACGTATGACCTGTATTCAGTAAGGGAGATGCATTTCTTTCACCAACAATCCAATCAGACGGCCTCCGTAGCATAATGATTTGATATTTTGCTTTGAAGCATGAGGCTACAGATTTAATTCCCGCTACAAAAGTGAGATGGATATTTTAATTTCACGTCACGGGCAGAAAGCAATTGAAGAGCTCGCGGCAAGAACCTGTTAACTAACATTTTTGTCAAAAATGAGTTAGTATTCTAAACTATTCTCACTAAACTAATCATGAAAATGGCACGAAGATGGAAAATCAAAGAGTTGAACATGTTGACTGCAAATTTTGTTATAGCTTAAGTATCTGTTAATGACAAGAACATGTTGTTTACAATAATAACAATGTATTGCAGAAATGCATTAAAATGTTAAATTATATATTAAATTTAGTATGTTATATTTATGAAAAATAGTTAGTGAATTTGTGATGGTACATACTTTTTTTTAACAAAACGCAAAAGACTAAATATCTTAGAATGACTCGACAATTAGTTTTTTTTATTTATAAATTAACGGACTAAAGTCCAATTACAAAAATACATATAAAACATGAAATAGAAAAAAGAGCAACAGAGAAGGAATAGCATATACATTAAAATAAATGAAGCGATGACAAAAATAAGGCAAAATAAACATAAGAGAGAACATTCAAACCATGGTATAATCAAAGTTTTGGTAGAGTCGTAAAGAATGATAAAAATCATTTAGACTGCCACCAAAAATTTCAAGACCATGGCTTGAGTTAACAAGTCTTGACATTCTGGATATTGGAAAATCATACCCATAATTAGTATTGTGATGATTGAGGAACAGCAAATTAAAATTTAGTTAACAGGTTCTTGCCGTAGGGTCTTCAATTGTTCACTTACCTAAATACATCAGTTTTACCAAATTAAATTTAGTGTTTAGGATGCTGATTTGGGAAAAAATCCCCCATCTTAAGGATCAGCACTCAATAATGACGCTAAACGTTACTTTTGTGCTTTCTGATACAAGCAATACTAAAAATGATTTATCTGCATATTTTGTAAAGGTAGTTAGAAAAATGTTTGAGGTTTCTGGTGAATATGTTTTTTTACTGTAATCCTTTAAATTCTATAGAAAAACATACTGAAAGTCCGTAAAAGGTGCAATTTGAAAACCAGCAAAGGCATTTTCGAACATTTTAATTCAAAATATTACTGTTTAAGAATTGTATTCACTGTAAATCTCAAATACTTTTCTAACTACTCGTATAGAATTAACATATACATAATTTGTAGTTTTTCTTGTACTAGGAAGTTAAAAAGTGTGTATTTTTGGGTACTGACCCTTAAGAATCTGATAATTACGTGCCATTGTGACATTTTCGACATGCAAATTTGATCACACCCCTAAATGCCGCAAAAGCTTACACTGCTCTACTTAGCAAACACATAGTGCCCTCCTCTTTAGCACCTTTTAACAGTGTCAAATCACATGCGTATCTTAAGATAAACCTTTGCTGAATATGGGCTCTCTCTTCGCTCAAGTGTTGGAAAAACCTTTCAAATACTGACCCACCAATCGCAATCCCTCCTGTTCTCGTGCCCTATCAAATGTCACATTCACGGCAACACTGAAGGATTTTATGTTCCCAACAGCCTTATGGTCAAACTTTCACCTGCTTTACTTCGCTAACTTCCTTCCTTCTTCACTTGACCCCATTTGAATGACTTTATTCCTACATTAAATCTGAGTTTTTTTTAATAAAACCTAAAAACAAATACTTAAATGTGCGAGTAATTTGTGTAAATTATTAATAAATATAACTAAAAAATATGAATCGTGCTTAAGCCGACTATTTTACTGCTCTATTATTCAGTTGAAAAGTTAACTACATTCTTTATCACGATCAAGAATTTCGCATCTGTTAACCGAAATTCTTCATTATTTTATAAATGTACCCAATTATAATGATATCCATTCAAATAGTAACTTACGTACGCAATTAAATGGGAAATGAACAATCACCACGCGAACTTAAAGAACACAAGTGATCAACGCCCGATATTAAAAATAAATTCATCCTTAATATTATTTGTCAAAGATGGAGGATAAGCTTAAGTATAAGAGAGAAGTATTTTACACGTTGAAACACACGGAAACAAGTTAAAAGGCAACAGTGTTACCAAGACAACCAACCTGATATTTATTGTTACTTTTTAATATATCCTGATTGCGTTTATTTTAAAGAATTAAAAATAGTCAAAATTTAAATATGTTTTATGTATAGAGATAATCAGAAAGATAAATAAACCGTATCTAATCTAAATGTTGATAGCTACTTTTAAAAAAAGTGCGAATTCCCTTTTTCTACATAGCAAAAACCAGAGCGGTAGATACTCTGCTGGAAACCATCAAAATAATGCCAATTAATAAATTGAAAATAGCCTATAGAAACCATTTAATAGTAATATCAAGTGGTATATAAGTTATAATTTTATTATTAAATCAAAAATAATATGAATTTTCATTAGATACTTTGTAAACTTTGATGTACAATTAACTAAAAAAAAAAAAACTAAGTATCACCCTGGCGTAAGACCACCATTCAGAATCGAAACGTTGCTTGAAATGACTTTAGCCGTGTTTGGTGACCAGAGCTGAATAGTTAGGTTAGGTTTGGTCGAGTGGTAAGACATTTGACTTCGAATCCAGTTGTCGCGGCTTTAAGCCCGGTGTGCGCAAATTAATTTTATTTGATTAATATGTGTCACAACACATTTAATTCATGAAAATAATATATACTTTTTTGAAGCACTTTCTAGAGTGGTAGATACTCTATAATATAGATATCTAAGTATCGCCCTGGTGTAAAACCACCATTCAGAAACGAAACGTTGCTTGAAATGGGTTTAGCCGTGTTTGATGACCGGATCTGAATAACCAGGTACTTGCCAACCTTTCTCTTTCCCTTCTCCTACCCCTCCCCACTACCTTCAGCCTCACAACATACACCAATTGGGGATGCCATAGTCTTATTAGCTCTAGACGGTTGGGAGCAGTTGGGACTCTTGTGCGGTATTCACTATAAAAAATATAAAAAATGAATACGGGGTAAGACAGAAATCCATAAATTCCTTAAAGGACATCAAGGGTTACTACTTTTTTCATACGTTTTTTTTAAATAGCTGCATTTTAATGATTAAAAATTATCGATTTATAAACTACAAACAGTTTCCTTTATGGGTTTTAAAGCTCGTTTCCACAGAGGATAAAAAAGGTAGAGAAAAAAGATTACATTGGTTTTCGCAAAAAATGAGGCTTATTTCCTCTTGAAGGATATCTTATTTGCTACCACTGAATAGAGAAACTGACAGAATTGTGGTGTGGATGTATCCGTGTGTCAGAAGTGAGAATAATTTTATTTTACTTGGAGTGAAATTGACTCGACATTTCCAATCATATCATTTGAATATGATTATAAAGGTCTTAGATATGTTTGTTGGTGATAATCTTTAATTTTTTTTGTACAGTGAATACCGCACAAGAGTCCCAACTGCTCCCAACCGTTCAAAGCCAGTGGGACTATGGCATCCCCAAATGGACGTAGTTATGCAGAAAGCGTCTAACCCACAATTTTCCAAAATCGATTCTTACATGTTTTCCCATAGATAAATTCGAAATTTATGTCTGCTGAAAACATCCAAGCTCCAAATGCAATAGATTTTTTGTAATATATTTTTTACCAAGGCACTTTGCAGATATTGAACTTAAATTGAAATTTAAAAAAAAACATTATGAAATGTAGGATAACATAAGAAATACATTATTTTTAATAAACGCATTGATAGATTATAAATTACCTATTTATTAAAATGCTTATAATGAAAAAAACAAACTGCCGATTACGCATTTTAATGTTTGATTATCAAACGCCATTTTCTCAGTTTCATCTTTTTGGGGTTGTATGCTTTCTGCACAACTACGTCCGATCGGGGTAAAAATTTTGTGAGGCTGAAGTTAGTGGGGAGGAGGAGGATATGGAGAAGAGGATCATTAGTAAGTACCTGGCTATTCAGATCTAGTCACCAAACACGGCTAAAGCCATTTCAAGCAACGTTTCGATTCTGAATGGTGGTCTTTCACCAGAGCGATACTTTAAGTATCTACCACTTTCACACATCAAACATCAGTTTTATTCAAATCGGTATAGACACTTCTATAGATTTTCTGTTCAGTGTTTGCTACGGAGAGTATTAAATGGCAAAATAAAGATAGAAGTCATTATTTTTCGTGGTCGATATAATAGTTACCCCTTTTGACTCCACTCCGTTTATTTTCACAAAGGTATAAGAGCGAGTTAAACTGCATCCGGTCACGGAAGGCGTAGTGTCAACTTAATGCCGCACATATACAAAGCCGCGGGAATGTTTAATAAATGTATGCGAATAAAACAATTATTACCCGCGATGGTTCGCCATAATAATTCTTATTGGAAACGCATTCGCCGGATAATTGATAAATTTCAGATAATTATTCCACGACTCGCTTGTTTTGTTTTGACTCGGTATTTATTTAAAGGAAATATTATTCTCGTGCCGTCAGTAGCAGAGTCATGCTTATTGATGGGATCGAATAGACAGGATATCTTTGCGATTTGTGATTATTTATTGTTTTATTGATGGTCATTATTAAGGGTCAGCATTCAAAAATGACACTTGACGTTACTTTCTAGCATTCTAATACAAGCAAACCCACAAATGATGCATCTGAAAATTTTCCATGGGTAGTTATAAAAATGTCTGAGGTTTCCATTGAATACAATTTTACAACTGTAATCCTTAAAATTCTACGAAAAACATACTAAAATGTCGATAAAAGGTGCCGTTTTGCCACTAGAAAAGGCATTTTAAACGTTTCATCGAAAATTCTAGTATGTTCTTCACAAAAAATTAAAAAGATTACTGTATAATAATTGTATTCACTGGAAACCTCGGGCACTTTTTAAGCTACCCATATAGAATTGACAGATGAATCATTTTTAGTAATGCATGTACTAAAAAGCCAAAAAGTGTCTATTTTGGGGTGCTGATCCTTAAAAAATGTGAAGACAGGATGTACTTTTCATCCTTCAATCGACGAGAAGGGCTATCATAGTTTATTACCTTGACTAACATGTGTGCGTTTCTTATTCGATTTTTTTTCAATATTCCTTATGGCAGCCGCAAATGCATCAACACTTGTAATGGGAATCACAACACTGGCAGTTACCATTTTTTTTTTTAATGAGATAGCATTTGACTTTATTATGATCTAAGACCGGGATATAACCACAACTTCCTTTTTTTCATAGTTAATACCGCACAAGAGTCAAAACTGCTCCCAACTGCTCCCAACTGCTCCCAACTGCTCCCAACTGCTCCCAACTTTTCCCAACTGCTCCCAACTGCTCCCAACTTTACCCAACTGCTCCTAACTGCTCCCAACTGCTCCCAACTGCTCCCAACATCTCCCAACTGCTTCAAACTGCTCCCAACTGCTACTAACTACTCCCAACTGCACCCAACTGTTCCCAACTGTGAGACTATGGCATCCCCAATTAGGGTTGTGAGGTTAAAGTTAGTGAAGAGGGAAAGGAGATAGGGAAGAGGAAGGTTGAGAAGTACCTGGCTATTGAGATCTGGTCACAAACGGCTAAAGCCATTTCAATCAAGCAACGTTTCGATTTTGAATGGTAGTCTTTCACCAGGGAGATACTTAGAGTATCTACCACACTGGAACGTTCCGCAAGTTGTGGAAAAACAAATCATGGATTTTATTCTTTGATCCATTTTTTTCAAAAGTAAAAAATCGAAGAACACACAAAAACGTGACTAACCTTTCCAGTTGTCAAAAACAAACCACTAATCCAAAATGGCTGATAATAATAACATATGATAAACATATGTGTACCAACATAACAACAACAAAAAATCGATAATCGAATTTACACAGCCCGCGAAAATTCAAAATTCACTTTTTGTTTTGAACAGGCCTCGTATACTTGTAATTCAGCATTCCAATGCATTTCTGCAACACAATTGTATTATTGTAGATACAAATATGTTCTTGCCATTAAAAAATATTTCAGTTTTAACAAAATTTGCAGTTAACATGTTCACCTCTTTGGTTTTCCATGTTCGTGCCATTTTTATGATTTGAAAGTGTGTTCATTGGATAGAGCGTATCAAAATTAGTTTAGTGAGAATACTGACTCATTTTTGACAAAAATGTTATTTAACAGGTTCTTGTCGTGGGGTTTTCAGTTAACTCATAACTGGTTATTTTTTTTAATGTACTCGTATATGGCTGTTCAAACGTCACTAAAAAAAACAATTTTCGAAGGTATTAAAAATGCAGCAGCTTTTAAGATACGACAAAAAACTTTTTAATATTTTTGAATGCCTTAGAAATCCTTCTTAAACCGATAAACAATATTAAAAAATCATCGTGCAAACGGCTAATTTGACATTTTCATTCGTCCTTCAATCGAGCTCAGGCAATCGCGCATCCGAACAACGGAGTCGGTGTAGATTTCGAAACGTCGGATAAGATTATAAATAATAAATGCGAAAAGCTACCGGCGGCCATGGCGCACTCCCCCGGTCGGGAGGGCGACCCCGCGCGGGACTTAGACAAAGCTTCTGCATTATCACACCGCGCGATGCGCCGTTCGGGGCCACCCCTCCTATTTCGATTATGGATTAATAAAAGCGAGTCACGTGTCGCGGATTGTATTTTTATTTAATTTAATGTGTTGTGAATGTTTATTAGCCGGGGCGGCTCGGCTAACTGACGGGGCTCTTTCAGTCGGGGAGGCCGGAGTCAATCCACGGGAAGCGGTGTAAAGAGAACTCGTGTTTTAATCCTGCTTACTCTTCATACCATCCTAAAATCTATTTAAAAAATACACGGTACAGGTACTGTGAGTACTGTCCGACTTTACCCGGTTTCACACTTTTTTTTTAATTAAAATATTTGAAAAATTAATCACACTATAGAACTTTTTTTTTAAACACAAATTAGATTTTTTTTTTTAAATCATTTTTTTATCACTAAATAATATTTTTATTAATTATTAAAAATACTATTTAGTGATAAAAAAATGGTTTTAAAAAAAAAACTGCGATGTAAGTATTTTTACACTTCAAAATAGTTATTTAACTAACTAAGTAGTTAAATATCACAAGGGTGGGCAGAAGGATATACTGCCACACAAATTTGTCTTGGTATATACTCCTTGATTAATATTCATACCATATCAATAATCTCTCTTGCGGAACAATATCGTCACTGAGCGGATCCGGACGTTGGTGTGAATCGACACTAATGCTTGGGGGAGAACCCGACGCATTTAGAAATATAGAAGTATTTTATAATTTACATAAGTTCTTTAAATTATCAAATATATTTCAAGTTTTCGATATGTGATAGACATCGAAATAAAATTTCCCGATAAAAATCGAAATGCCATTTACAACTACCTTGATGAAACATACACAGAGCTTTCCATTATCGAGACACGTGTTGACGTCATAAACTTTAGAGCTAGCACTTTATTCGATTCGTTTCGGACATAGGTATCATCCAGCTTTCCGGCTTATGATATACAGCTGAACATTGTACAATGGACAATAACCATGTAGCCATACGGCTGGGCTTTGAAAACATTATTTTATATGCCACATTTTAATGGCTTTATGAGAATACTTTGTTTTTAGGTCGAATCTAATTCCACTAGATTTTATTCGTGCATGGAATTAAATGCACATATATATAGAGCACAAATAACCTTACTCAAGGCCAATAGGGTAATAATACAAAGTTCTTAGATAAAAATTGTCTTAAACTATCAAAAGTTAAACTTATAAATTGTACGGTCACGTAAGGGTTAGCACTTAAAAATACACTTTTTTTGGCTTTCTAGTACAAGCAATACTACACATGATTCATATGTCAATTCTAGTTAGTAGTTAGAGAAATGTCTGTGGTTTCCAGAGAATACAATTCTTAAACAGAAATCTTCTAAATTCTTCATGAAATGCATACTAAAATTATAGGTAAAAAGTTTAAAAAATTCCTTTGCTGGTTTTTAAGCTATACCTTTTACTTGAATTTTTGTATGATTTTCTTCGAATTTAAAAAAATACAGTTAAAAAACTTTAATATTTTTTTAAATTTTCGAATAATGTTACTTGCCGATAGGTCGTTAAAAACTGATCTAATTGATTACTTGCACCAGTCAGATATCAGTTACAAAAGTTCTGCATGTTCCGTGGAACTCGCAAAACCCTTTTTTCAGGTTGGGAAAATAGTATTTTACGTGTGTTTCGCATATTTAAATTTTCAAAGCATCATTCGTGAGTGCTGACCCTTAACGCAAATTTAATATCGACATATGTCCTGTTGAAATTTTGGAGTTAAAAAGCTTACAACTATTTGTTCTAGTCAACGACAACTGTGTTAGCATCAACAGAGGCCATTGGCGATCTTCGGTCGCCATTATCGACGATTTTTTTACCGTTGGCATCACTTTTTTTAGGTAGTCAATAGTGCTGGAATAAGTTTCCGTAAGCATTTTGATTTCCATCATTACTGAAGTATGCTGTGGGCGTATCTGATATGCTTAAAGTAAGGTCAAGCTTTGACCTGCCTGTTACCCTTAAATGTAAATAATTTGTCCTTCTATTGTATATTGTGATTAAAACACTTTTACGAAAAAGGATAATAACCGTTTTTTATTAAGTGTTATTCATAATATGTGGATATATTTTTGTAAGTTTGCATAGATGATAACCACAGTAATTACTTGCTTTGATTGCAGCAATACTTCATTTAAGTTAACTTGATTAGTTCCTACTCCGATGCTTCAGTTAACTCCGCAATTCAATTTAGCTTCACCGCCAAAAGAGAGCGCTCTTCACAACGACCGTCAAAGCGACCTCAAAGGGTCGTCAGAATGGCAATCAAAAACATCTCTGTTTGTTAGCTAATACAATCCATATTATTTATGGGCGGAGGGGGAAGCAGTGTTGCTGCAGCTATTTGCA
The DNA here is from genome assembly GCA_022651775.1 of Drusus annulatus. Lineage (NCBI taxonomy): Eukaryota > Metazoa > Arthropoda > Insecta > Trichoptera > Limnephilidae > Drusus > Drusus annulatus. The sequence goes on from JAGWCC010000826.1 coordinate 162,898, forward strand.
TGCGGCCACGCGACCGGCTAAGCCAAGTGTCAATGACGTTGGCTATCTTATGACAGCGCACGCGTATATGTTTACAGATACGGTAGCGGCCATCCCCTGCGCGCGTAATATAGGAAATTTTGCAACAACACTACACTGGCGACGGCAAACAAAGCGATGTTAATATTGGCATTAGTTTTATTCATTCTCTTTTCTCACACTTGTGTTTACCTATGTACCTAGATAGGCCACCCTGGTGTCGAAATACTCATATACGCTCGGTTTGGTTCAATCATAAATCAGTTTTTAAAAAGATGTTACGAACTATGATACAGTTACAAGACAGTACCTACGATATTATTGAGACAATTCTGCATCAACCTCACAATATTACACTCCTATGCGACGAATTTAGCATCTGGGAAACAAATACTCCGATGTTTTTAATATATTTAGTACATACGTCAATATCACAATATAAGTATACCTTAATACATTTTTTGTAGGTAAATTAATTGTAAAAACTATTTAACTCTGGAAGTACCTGTATTTCAATACGTTTTTTTTTTTTCCTGTACAATGTTTTTGCGCTGTTAATAAGTACATTGTTTTTTTATGTAAGCATCTGGGTAAAAAGTCTTTAATAAGCGTAAATAAATAAATTAAGGAATTTACTTTGGTTTGTTTATAAATGTTTCTACGCCCATCATTAGGTTTAACATTTTTTATCAGTACAGTATGTAATACATGCAATAATATAAAAATTTTAAACATAGAATAAGATATCAAGGATAAATTAATTTTTCAAAAAAACAGTAGAAAACAAAAATGTGTAGCAAAAAAAATTACTTAATGGTTATATTTCAATGATAAAATGTGAAGTGTAAATATTTTTTTCAATATCTGCGTACCAAGTGAGTATGTAAAAAAAAACAGATATTCATATCCATGAATAGTACGATTGCCAACCTAATTTGCATTGCGGGCTAGCCGGTTAGTAGCTGAAGTAACTTATATAGGTAATATTATTTCATGCACTAGTGCTCGAATTTTCTATCTACTGCTATACAGAAAGTCCGAAACTTTTCGCAGTCCGCGACATTCTAAATAATCACCGAAAATTTCTTATTTAAATCGAAGTAACGTTTTTAAGCATTTATTGAACTTTTATGTATGTTTTTTTTTTTGGCTCCTTTGGGGTGATATTGCACAAAAAAATATCCAAGAATTATTATAAACAGTAAAGAAAATAAGTGCGAAGGAGAGTTAGGTATTTTTTTCCAAATAGGGTACTTGCCGAAGAAATCTTATGAAGATATGTTTGTTGATGTGATAAATTAACTAATAATTATCTAAAATAAGGAAAAGCGTTCCAAATGTCAACCATTTCGAAATGTTATGTTATTAATATGTATTTTTTTTTATTTACTTAACTTCATGTTTATTTACAATATTGTACATACATTGTCCTCCACGCTAGGAGTTCACCTGTGATGTGGAGGACATTCATCCGAATGAATTAGTTATTTAAAACAATATTACAAATAAAAAATCAATGAATTCATTACTAAAATGTTACGAAAATTAATCATCATAATTATGCCAAATAATACATTTTAAATGGCCTGTAAAAACCATTTCAAAATACATAAGTAATATTTAAGTTATAATATTTTTATTAAGTCAAAAAGAATATGATTTACAACACACACTTTGTTAACTTTGATATATATAAGTAACTAAAATAAAACTTTTGAATTATTTTTATTTCATTGGGAACACTAATTACATATATATTTATTTCAGTCCTCAATGGAAAAGACAAAAAAATGTAAGATTTATTGAAAACAATTATCATCAATGATTTAAGCATTATGTTACTAGTGAAAATCACTTAGCCATTCAAAGTCGAATCGGCTTGGAAGTTTTGGTAGACAGATCCAAAAAATATTTTCTTCACCCCCCTTCGGCAGTTGGGCCTCTTGTGATACACATAAAAACAAAAACAAAATAAATACTTGGTTAGATTCTCACAAAGTGGGTTTGTTCGATCGGTCTCGGTTCACGTTACATCTGTATAAAGTCCCGCGCCCCACGCCCCGACTGACCGCACACACATCTATCATACTTCCCAGCAATGATTATTGTTACTCTTGTCAATGTACGAACGGCCGTGGAGTTAATCTCCCCGTGTTTACACACGCGTTCAGTTTTGGCTGAATGCGATTATGAAATTAAAATGGCAGCTTTCTCACACGGGGGGTGGGCGTCCACCCACTGCTGCGATACCACTTTGCTGCAGCCGGCGACCTTCGTGGGGAGGGTGGCGGGAGGGGTCGACGCGTGGCGGGGCTTACTCTCCTAGATTGCTCGTGGCCTCATGCACTTTGCAAGGAAAACACCACTAGTAATGAAGGCTGTGTAAGTCCGGGACACTGCAAAGTGTATTATCAAAGGCAAATCGTGCCCTGTAAGCAATAAACATAGACGCGAGTTTTGTAAACATATATATTTTTTAAATATTTGTACTTGCTTATAATCCGATTTTCAAATTTGTCAAAACAACAAGGAAGAAGAATTCAGGGACGCCCGAGGAAGACATGGCACGATCAAGTGAACCAAATACTAGAGTCGGGCCATGTGAGAGTCAGAATAACAGAAGAATATTTATGAGACGCTGTATGAATGCAAATGAAGAGTTGTATGGTGGTCCGTCTTATCTGCCTACCCCTGCGGTGAAACGGCGTGGAAATTTCAGTTAACATATTTTTAAAGATATATGCCAAAAAATTTTTTTCAAATTCCATTTTTTTTAAATAGGTTGTCAAAAAAACATTTTATTTGCTTTTAACAAACAGAAACTTCACGCTTATGAAATCAATCTCATCAAGTTCCCCATCAATCAGTTGGGGGTAGGTACCCGCTAATGCACATGCAGGTAGGTATGTCGTTAGATTACGGTCGGTCAAACAGATTTCGCATTTATTAAGCCGGTAACGGTAGATTACCGCCTGTAGTGGGCTGTTTAGTGTGTACTATAGAGGATCGGTTACACCTTACCGTGTGAGAATATTAAATATAGGAAAAATATATAGTTGGATCTTAATGAAAAAAAAAAGATTTTCATGAATAACCACCCCATAGAGTTTTGCGGTACACAGTATTTAAAAAAAAATTGGAGTTACAACAATGGTCCGAAGTTCAACCCCAAGATAAGTGGATTCAGAGGAATGACGTCACCCAATACAAAGGGCAAGTGACATGTGGAGACATTATGCACATTGCGATTCACGTCAGTTGCCCTTTCCTTGCGTTGCGCGACCAGTCGCCGTGAAATTGGGATGTTCCATTTCCAAATTGTTAAAATCTCCGCGATATTATCCCGGAATTGCAATCGTGAATTCACATTTCGTTTGCTCAAACGGACCGTAAGCAAAATTAATGTTTTCATGCCCGCTTCTGCTATTCTTTATATGAAACGAATATGCTACACGGTGCAAATGTACCCACCAACTAAAGATTTAAGAAAAAGATTTTTTATAACATATTTTCGTAAGCCTTTTAAAATTGATGAAGGGCTGTTAAATTACTTTACAACGTTGCATTTCCTACTAACTTTTAGTTATTAACAGTTTTTTTTTCTATTTGGTTTAATTGCAAATCATCGAGCACAACATTCCTTGCCGTAGACTTAGAAACAATGAATTGCTGTTCCTCAATCGTCACTCTACTAATTATCGGTATGACTTTCAACTGTTCAGAATATTGAGACTTGTTAACTCATGACTTTGTCTTTAAATTTTTTGGTACCAGTCCAATTGATTTTTGTCATTCTTTGCGACTCTACCAAAATCTTGACTTGACCTTGGCTATGACTTGAATGTTCTTTCTAATGTTTATTTTTGTTATTGCTTCATTATAATATTATGTTTGTACTGTTTTTCCTGTTGCCCATTTCGTGTTTTGTATTTTTATTGTAATTGGACAATGGTCCGTTAGTATTTAAATAAATCCTCGGTTAATCGTATAATGTGAAAATGTGAGTCATTTTACTTCTGATGAGAAAATATTTCTAAATTTGGATCTGACGCACTACACAAACAAACAACATTGTGTGTTTTTTAAGGTTCTGTTTTAAATTAGCTTACTTATTACCCTTCACCCTTGACCAAACACTCTTTGATTTCGAAATATCTTATCCTATGGAAAAACACGGAACAAAAATTTATGGTCGCCAGAACTCACCGTTTTTAGTGAACACAAGATTTTCTTACTCATTATCAAGGTTAACAGCATCATAGGAAACATTAGACGAATATAACAGAATATTATGAAAGTTAGTTTATCTTGTAAATATTCTGAAGCATAAAAAATGATCGACATAAAATATGTTATAAAAGGAACGTATATTTTTTTTAAAAGAGGATTAAGTCAAAACAGAGCTAAAAAAATTGTTAGTACAGATTTTTAGCTCGTGTACGGTTGCTGGACACGCGTTCGGCTGCCTTTCATCATACTCCATAGACGAGTAATACAACGAGACATAGATACACGTGTTCCGGAGTCTCAACAGTTCTCGGCTGTAAAACAAATTGTAGCCTAATAAAAATTCTTATATATTTAACTGGCAAAGCCGCAAATTGATTTATTGCTATCAGTGTATATTTCTTGTTACTTTCTGTTCACTCGATGTTAAGAAAGTATTAGTAAGAAATAACAATAAAAATACATATGAAGTATTGATGAACTATGTACATCAAATGAAAAATGATCTAAATACGCATATCAAAATAATAAATGACGACTTCCTTCTCCTTGACTTCGAACTCAGAGATTGCGGGTTTGAACCCGGCGTGTGCAAACAAATTGCATTTAATTTGAATGTGTTACTTGAAACATAATAAATATGATATATACTATGGCACGTTACAGAGTTTTTGACATTCTTGCATCGCCTTGGTGAAACGTTGCTTGAAATGGCTTTAGCCGTGCTTAATAACCAGACCTGAGTAGCCAGTAATTTTTCAGTTTTCATACTTCCCATCTCTTTCTCTCTCATTAGGGATGCCATGGTTCAACTGGTTCCAGGTAGTTAAGACTTACCGAAGGGTGATAACGGTTTGGTATTAAATAAATAAGTGTAACCAAGTTTTACAGGTTTTGAAAATTATGAATACATGTTATTGAATCGAAATCACATCACGAATTAACGGTTTAAAAAATAGAAATAAATTAATAGTATTCTTGTAGTTTGGTGAAAAGACGGGTGGACAGGCCACTCCCGCTTCGTTCGCTTTGCGGCCGCCGCCTACAAAAATGTAATTGACCGATGTAATCAAAAGTTGAATCCCTAGTAGGCAATAATTCGAGAATAATTTGGTAATAAACCTCCCACGGTGTATTTTGCACCGCGCGTTTGTACTTTATTATCAAAGTGGTATTAATGTTTAAGGTGCCATATAAAAAGGATGGCAATAAAGGACCACCTGATTGCTCCGAAGCTTTGTGCAACGAAACATACTAAACATCGTTGTTTTTTGAAAAACAGTCAAATTTTATAATTTTCATTGTCTCTCTGTCTGTTCGCGTTCACAACATGTCGAAATCAGACACTCAAGAAAAATGTGAAAGTGTAAGTACCTAGAGATGGTTGATATCTGAAATAGGCTGTCATTGCAATTCCAGTTAACGGAGACCGATGTGAAACTGGTTCGAAAAGAAGGAAAGATGATCGGTGTTCTAATAATAATAATAATAATTGGCTGATTTATATTGCACCGTTTTCGTGACAGGTATATCACCTCAAGGGCACTTTACATCATAATTAACATAATATTACAACTAAGACTTAATATTAACTTATGCTTAATACTTATAACTAGTGACTTACAACTAACATATTAAAATTAGCACATATTTATAATGGTTGTTGCCCGTGCTGTCGGACCTAGGGTAGAAAAAAAGTGGGGTAAGTAATATTTAACTATATATATATATATATATATATATATATATATATATATATATATATATATATATATATATATATATATATATATATATATATATATATATATATATATAAACTATGTATAGCACTCGGACTGAGTGATCAAAACTCTAGTTAAGGAAATTGACGTTATTGTGGGTATGATAATTTAAAAAGATGAGTCTTTAGTTTTGCTCTGAACTCAATTGAGCTGTCAATTTTTTGCAAATGTGAAGGGAGGTTATTCCAAGCTATGGGGCCTACTACGGCAAAAGCTCGCTCTCTGAAATTGGTGTTGGGATTGCGTTTAGGTACAGTGAGTCTACCTATGGCCGTTGAAGATGCTGATCGAAAAGCAACTTGTAATATGTTCCGGTTCCTAATAATATCATAATCGGAAGAAGAAAAGGAACTGGTTCCTCACCAATATATACAGATTACATTTATACCATATTGCCGCTAACGACACATATGTAGCAACCTAATCATAGTTTTTTTCGGCTGGTGTTAGAATAATCAAACCATTTTTACAAACAACAATGCTTATAAAAGAAAGTAGGAACAGTCCAAGTGACATACTACAATTTCAGGTATGGGACTCATCATGGTCTGACTGTTATACTATGTTTCGAGGACTGTACAAACAAATAATTCAACTAAAATATTTCAAGTGACTGAGGGTAAGTACGCAGTGTTTGCAGCATACCTTCCCTCTCGACTCCATGACTCACCGGCGCAGATCTGCTAAAAAACGGCCAAGAGAAAAGGTGCCCTCCGCAGCGTGCGTGTAATGTAAATGGCCCCTAAGTATGAAATATTCATCGGTGCGGAGGCCAAAAGCAAAAAGATCGGCGGACGGACGGACGTCGGACATGTCAAGTGTCCGGCGGGAAGCGTAATCCGTTAGCGCCAGTTTCGTTGGGTGGACCGAGGAAGTTCTGCTCAAACTGAAAACCAAATAACAAAACATTTAGAATATTCTTCTTGTGCGAGTACCCCACAGAGTCCCTACTGCTAGGCACTAGTGGGACTTTGGCATCCCAAATCAAGGGTAAGTTGAGAGGCCGAGTGAAGTGAGGGAAAGAAGATGAAAACGAGAACGATTAAAGTAGCTGCCAATTCATGCCATTTCAAACAAAGTGCCGATTCTTTCACCTGGACGTTACTGCAATCCACTATCACTTTACCGTGACAATACAGTGCTTCTTACCGTCACATTAAAACCATGTAATGTCCATCACTTAGAGTAAATAGAGTGGTACCTATCCAAGGCAGTGTTGTCAGTTTTTGATGATTTTTGTCGGACTCGGCAGACCTGGGCGTGGCTAAGACTAGGGTATTTATACATCCATTCATAGCACATGTCAACGTAATGTTTTTGTTTATTCGTAAAACCACTTTTTCACAGTATTGTTTTCAACAAAAATATAGCATATAAACCAAAAAACCGTTTAGTTGGGTCGTGTTTAGTCGAATTTGAAAACATGTGGGCGGAGTCCCCGGAGACGCGGGAGACCAAGATCATCCTTACAGTACATAAAAGCAGTACGTTATTTTTGTTGTTTCTCTCTCTTTCATGGTGTACGACGTAAAAACCCGGAGAAAGTGATTTATTAGGTTGGGTAAAAAGAATTAGCTCTCTCTCCATACATCGTTTCTCCAAGGTCCATCATATATTCAATCTTAAAGCACAACCTCCAGATCCGTAAGGCACATATCGTAGTAGGGCTTAAGCGACATTTCGGTCCAAAAACAGTTAAATATGCAGTTTTGATCAGTTTTTTTTCTGCATCGAATGCTCTGACTCTCGTTTGATTCTGAAGACTTTTGTGGCACTTCAGTCATTTGAAATATATTTATCATTTGGCTTTACTCAAGCAATACAAGTTTGGGACTTTTTTAGCTTTTTTCGCTTCTGGTAACTCAGTGAGAGTATTTAATTATCTGAGTTAATTTTTTTTTTCAAAATCCAACCAGGAAGACTTATGAATTTTATTGTAAAACAAACAACAACAAAAAAAAGTGCTAGGGTGTAACTAACCATCACGCCGTTAACCGCAGAAATAGGCAGAGAGGACGGACCGCCATACAACTCTGTCTTGGCGCACACTCCTTGGTTCATTCACTTTCATACATTGTCTCATACATATTCTTCTGTAATTCTGATTCTTCACATGGCCCGATTCAACTATTTGATTCACTTGATGATGCCATATCTTTCTCGGGCGTCCCCGACTTCTACTTCCATTCACTTTAGCACAATACATTATTTTCATAGGCCTTTCTTTGTTCATCTGCTCTACATGTCCAAACTGTGTAAGCGTCCCTTTCTTAATCCTATTCATTATGCTTATACAAACCTTCCATTCTTTCCGGATATCCATATTTTTGCTCTGGTGTAAACTTCCCGAAATGGCGCTTCGGCCCTTTTGCCTTTCCGGACACTATATGTTATAAAATGAAAATGTCTACATATGGACGTTATATTTTAGGGCTGTAGCGGGAAACGAACCCGCGACCTTTAATCGCGATTAAGGATTTAGCACCAATTGTTCTACATTTGAGCAACTGATCGTTGCGCCTTATCTGCAGGGGTGAGCAGAGAAGATGGAACGACAAACAACTCTATCGCTCCTTGAAATATTTGCAAATGTTAATAATGGATACGTACCTATAATCGCAATTGTTCATAGCTTTTAAGCATTACTAACTACAATACAGATATATCTCTTTTTGTTGATTTGAGCGTAGAACAGTGAAATAGAAAAAAAAATCGTGCAGAGACAAATGCGCCTTTTTGTCTAAAGCTTAAATTTTTTAAATCTTAATTTAACAAGCGTCATCTAGAACTAACCTAATGCAGCCCTGCCCTTTGGGATCTGACAGATTGCATCCAATGAATTTTGGACTGGATCCTTCGGAATGAGGTTTTTTAGCGCAATTTTCAGTCAAAACTTAAAGAATTGCCTCGACGTGATCGACCAATCGAATTCCGCCGACTTTAAAGCTGCTTGTGACGTTTTGTGCATGGCTTTTAGCAAGATCACCTTGAAACATTGTGCGGGTAGACATTTGAACATGAAAGCTAAGAAAATACCCTCAGACGGTATAAACTGGTGTTGGCGTGTCTGGGTGCCCGAAGTAAGGTTAATTTCATCTTACTTCGGTGAACGATAAAACAATGAAAGTAAATGAATTATTTCTTGAACAGATTGTCAATTTCATTAGCTGTCTAGGAGATCTGTTTAGGAGTCTAGGAGATGTCAGGTCTTATGTGTCTCAGTCTACAATGGATTTCTGATACCAACACTGAAGTATGATAGATAGACGTTAATCGGTAACAGTAGTTAATCAACACACACGAAAGTTTTACTTATGAGGAGATCAGAAAATAATGCAGGGTGCTTCGGAGACTTGAGCCAAATAGATGGATGGAGGAGTGTATAGAGAATATTATGACGTATAGGTGGTTGGAAAAATAAAAAGAATAGTTAAGTATGTATCGAAAGATGCATGAGTGTGAGTGAAACAAGAAGTGTGTTTCAAGATAGTGTAAAATTGTGTTCCATCATCTCCTAAAGATGTGAAAACATATGTGTTTTTGATTTTGCAAAATATTGTTAAAATAAGTCATTTTCCCAAAATTATCAATATACACTTTTTTAGGCATGGCTCTGTACATTCGCAGGCAATACTTTCGCTAGATAACACTATTCAAAGAAACAATGCAAGTATACGATTTTTTTTTTAAATTAATAAATAATATAAAATCTAAAGCACGACAGAAAACAAGTGCGTTCGGTGGGGTGTGCAATACGAACATTGTCATTAGGTACGAATTTACATTACTTTACTGCGCGGTGCAATAATAAGACGATGTCTCTTTCTCGTAAAGGAATCTTTCACGCATACTGCAACGTGTATCGGTACACATATGCCGATACTAAAAAAAATGACCTGTACGTAGGTACCTACTATAGCAATAAATATCCTCCTCTTTTTGGAGTTTTTTTTTTTAATATTTCAACCATTTGACCATCGATGTACGTATATTATACGACGTACGTGGATAATCTACACCACCTTCGTCCGCCATTACGTTCGAGTATCGCCCCCCAAACGCCACCCCCGGCGTTAGTTACAAAATCATGGGGTTACTAAAACAAGCAGTCGTCCACTATTAATACCCCGACTACGGAGTTCGCCGCCTCCCGCCGCCCGCGGCACCCACTACCCGCCTATGCCCTCCTGGTACGAGAAACAATTTGGGAGCGCCGCTGACCAATGGCAGGCCGGCTGCTTGCATAACTTTAACGGGCAATGCACACATTCACCCCCTTTCCCTAAATTTAAGTGCATTTTATTGGGTGAATTCATTAATTTACGTTGTTTAGAATAAATACGACCCACTCGACAAATACTTTATTTCAATATATCACACACTACTTCAAGTTCAAACTACAAAAAATACGAGTTCGTTTTAATTAACTTTATTACGACTATCATGATACGGGCATGAGAGTAGTTTTCTAGATCCAAATAAACTGTGTAACAAATACAATAAAAACAATAATTAAAAAATACATATTTAAATATGTGACATTCGCACTCCTTTTGTTTTTGTTTTTTTCTAGGTCACTGCAATATTACTAGCTCTAATCGCTCTTCCGTCATGGGTTGTGGAGCATTGAAATATATTTTGGTTTATGTTTCTCATCTGTATAATACAAAATAGCTTTTATACTGTTAATGCAAAAGCCATTTATAATGTGTATTGTATGCACACATTATTAATTCTTACCCGCCTAATATTAAGTGAAACTTTTTTTTTGTGCGTGGAGGTAAATGTTTTTTTTTTTAAATAATTGAACCGGAAAGAGTTTTTTTTTTTAACTCTTTGGGAATACACCAAAATGTGTTTTTTGTACTATATTATCATATTGAAAAATAAATAGTGAAAAAAAGCATGGATTTAATCTAAATATCAGTTTTAGACTAGGCTATGCAACATAATATGTTATTCATATAAGGTTAACGCTGTTTATAAATGCTTCTTAGAAGTCAAAAGTGGCAAAGATTGACTTAAGACCTTAATAGTATGAACCGAAGAACTATCATTTAAAAAATTAAGATAAACAGAATATTTAAAAGGAATAGGTTTCCAGACGCAAATTTAACAAAGTTAAATATTTAAAGAAATGAAAAAATAACTTTGTATTAGACCACGGTTGTTATTTTATTTTTTATGACCGACTGGTTTCGCTTAACCTATGCATCATCAGGGTACAAAATTAAACTAAACAAAAAATACAAAGTGTGGGGTTATATATACATACAGAGGGAGAATAAAATACAAAATAAAATAACAGAACAATGAGAAAACATGTCAAAAATATATCAAACCACAAAGTGATTACTTTCTACGAAAATATAAAGTTAAGTATTTCATATATTTTAGAAAGTGTCTTCCATGAGTCATTTACATTTTAAAATATTTAATGTATGATTACGTAACGTATTTTATGAATATTTAAATATCGTTAATTTGATTTATATCTTATCCATATCTACAAAATGCATATACTCTATATTATTTATTCCCTTAAACTTAAATACATTGAAGTGTAACCGGGCGTTTAGATCGCGTTACAATCAGAGGGGCCCGCGTGAATCCATCTTCCGGCACTTTCATACCTCTGCTAAACATCGGACAATATCGACTACCCTGTGATATGTTTTGTCCATGTTGCTAAAGTAATATACTCCGCTTGCTCAACTCATCCGCATTCTACAAACAGCAAGGTGTTGGTGATGAAATAACTGTGGAATTTTAACTGATTCGTCACCGGTAAAATAATATAGAATAATTATATTATTAAATATATATTTTCGTAGAAATCACTTTGTGGTTTGTCATATATAATAAAAATAAAATAAAAATTTTGTATGAGACTACAGATTTTGTTTTTGTTTTTATGACCGACCGGTTTCGCTTAGCATATGCATCATCATGGTATAAAATTTAACTAAAACATAATAGATGTAAACAACTACGAAAAATTAAAAAAAAAAAAAAAAAAACTCAAAGTACACTTTTCAATAAAATAACCTGAAATTTATTATATTCATATGATATTCATTTTTAATCATAAAAAAAAATTCAAGAAACCCATGATAGTACTTCCTCCCTAAGCACTAGAATTTTCTCAATTAGGGAGGTATTTATCATTAGAAACTAGACATTGTATAAAAACTGAATCAATATTATACCTACTGTTAGTATTAAGTAAAAATGTATATTTTTGTACAATTGATTAAATAAATTTAAAAATAAAAATAAAAGATAACTGTGAAAAAAACAGTAGAATAACATTTTAATTGGAAGGAAGGAACAGAGAGAAAGAGACAGATAATATGAAATGAAAGAGGTCATAAAAATTAAAATAAAACCTGTGGTCTAATACAAAGTTGTTATTTAATTTTCATTATTATTATTTAATTCAGAAAAAAACCTTTTAATTTTTTTTCAAATAAATGTTTCGACTCTTCAGCTAGGAAGACTTTCCCGTTTAGAGACAGGCGATTTCAAAACCTCTTGCGAGTTTGCATCACTTGTTTTTTTTCGAATGGTGAGGGAAAGTTGGTTTACATCAAAGTGGGATACTGAGGTTATTTAGCTAGTCGAGGGCATCGGGCGTCACTTAATTTAGCATCATTATACGTAGTACCTCCAGGAAACTGGCTGAAGGGACATTCCTGGAGATGGAGTGGTAAATACTTACTTTCTTATACGAGAAGTATCGCCCTGGTGAAAGACCACCATTCAGAATCGAAACGTTGCTTGAAATGGCTTTTTTCGTGTTGGTGGTCAGATTTGAATACTCAGGTACTTCCCAACCTTCTTATTCTCCATCTCCTACCCTTCCTCACTTGCTTCAGTTTGACAACATACTTTAATTTGGGGTTATATAGTCTCAGTTATTACAGTGGCGGCTCGCGAGTTTTTAGTGTGCCAGAGTGCGAAGATTGAAAAATTCGACATTTGTAGTATTGTTGTAGCCGAAAATGATTTCTATTTTTTTTTCAATTATTTTTCTATTTTGTATGAAGATTTTCAGGATTTTTGTTTTGGTGGTGCACAGCACGGATTTCTGATAAATCTTCATACAAAAAAAAATCGAAAAAATTTTTTTTTCGGCTACAGCACCATCAATAATGACGTTTTTTTTCAATCTTACCACTCTAGCACACTAAAAACTCACGAGCCGCCAATGAGTCTCACTAGTTCCAGACAGTTGGGACTTCTTCTACGATGTGTTCTGTAGTTTGTATTTTGTCCACAATCAGTATTTTAAACCCGATTTGTATTATAATTGACTCACATTCTATGTTGCAACTCATCCATTTCAACATTCCTTGCTGTAGACTCAGAAACAATAAATTGCTGTTCCTCTATCATCACACTATTGACTATGGGTATCATTCTTCACCGTCCAAAATGTCGAGACTTGTTAACTCAAGCCATGGTCTTGAAATTTTTGGTACTAGTTTTTTTGTATTCGATTTTTTTCATTCTTTACGACTCTACCAAAGTTTTGACTTGACCTTGGTTTTGATTTGAATGTTCTTTACTTTGTATATTTGGTCATATTTATGTCATTGCTTCATTTAATATTATGTATGTGCGGTTTGTTCTTTCTCTGTTGCTTTTTTCCCATTTCGTGTTTAGTATTTTTTTTTTGTAATTGTCCGTTAGTTAATATATAAATAAATAATAAATAAATTTGTAGTTGCACCGGGTGTGGTTTAATGAGACCCTGTTTTCATAGAAAGATAGAATCTTAGCAGCTTAGTAGTTTCTCCAACAGTAAATTGCTCATTTTCACGTCCGAAGTCTACCACTGAATTCACAAAGACACATTAGGTGAGTGTTGCGCCTGAAGCAGACTGAATCAAAGTGCATCCTCTACAGCAGTGTGGTCCAAGTATGGTCCACTTCCTCCCTTTAATTAACACCCCACGACAAGTTCAACCTTCCGCACCTCCCTCCCCCCCCGAAAGTCAATTTCTCTCATGAATATTGCAGTCCCCGGTGGCGCGGGGGACGTCAGCGGCTAAGTGTCGGGATTTTTATCCCGAGAGACGCTAAAACACAGCTTCGCCCTTAAGACGAACAGAAAAACTAGAGTTCATTAAAATGTAAGCATGATGAAGTCTGTTGCATTTTACGATTGCTTAAGTATGTAGCTTTTTTTTTGTAAGCATTATATAAGATTTCTAATTATAAATGTACTTACTATTATGTTATTTTTTGTGAAAATATTTGTAAGTATGTAATAATAAAAATATAATGCAAATGAAATAATAACTTTGTATGAGACCACATACTTTATTTCAATTTTTATGACAAAATTATTATTCCATTTTCATTAAATTTTTCAAACTCCATAGGAAAAATTACAGTGGATAAAACCCTAGATCATTGTTTATCTGCCACTTGCTGCATCTTCATCAATGCTTTTTCAGACTTAAGCTGTCTTTCCACTATCCACAATTTTACAGGTGGTTTGATTTCGTGTGCAAATGTGATTTTCCCAAACCATCTAATAATACCACCCCTGTCCACTGAGCATTGCATCAAATTCCCTCCACAAAAACATGTTTTTTCGGCGAGTGCACTAAGTGTTACAGATTTCTATTATTAGGTGTTATTGCGTTCCCCCGCTTGATCGGTGACGTTTAGCCAAAGTGCCATTATTCCCGGGTAGAATTCGCGTTCGCCATTATTCCCGATCGAAATTCGCATTCACCATTATTTGCCATTTGAGTGCTACACATTTACGCGGCGCAAAATAACAGCCATTTCAAATGCGAAATTTTGCGTCACTCAGACGCAGTGATTGACACTGCCAATGGAAAACATCTGCGATGAAATATTGTTGACGACCTAATGTCAATACGGCGTATATTTGTTGGCTGATCAATACATATCCGTTACATTTGACCACAATTATAATATTTTTGCGCATAAGTATATATATTTGTAGATACGTATTTTGACACTTTAAAACAACATTTTTTTAATATTATAACTTTTATATGTAAGGGAGTTTTAGAACAAATAAATTAACTAGGAGATGAACAAAATGTTCATGTAAGATTAATTTTAAAAATGTTATATTCTTAGTCGACAAAGTTATTTTTCAAGATATCCCACTTTTGCTTTGGGGTGACGTTGTAAATCCAACCTCATTAAATTAATTTTCTTAAAAATGTGGATCATTGCTCGTGGTTATAAAATTCAAACGCCATTTTTTTTGTATGAAAACTGTATCGCCAAATACAGAACGACGATATCATTGAGCACACACATTCTGCTGATAATGCAACAAACTCTCTTTAACACTTTATTGAAGGAAAAAATTTGTGTACCTAATGTGATAAACCTTGCTGTTAAGGGACAGCACCCAAGAACGACGCTTAGCACCACTTTGCAGCATTCTAATACAAGCAATACTACAAATGATTTATTTTTAAATTTTCTATGAGTAGTTACAAAAAAATCTGAAGTTTCCAGTGAATTTAATTTTTTTACTGTAATCGTTAAATTCTATGAAAAACACAGTAAAAGGTGCAGTTTGAAAATCAGCAAAGGCATTTTTGAACGTTTTTCCTGAAATTCCAGTGTGCATTTCGTAAAGAATTTAAAAGATTGAGAATTGTATTCACTGAAACCTTAGACATTTTTGTAGCTAATAAAGCCAAAACGTGTGTATTTTTGGTGCTGACCCTTAAGAACCAAGCTTTAAATAATTTATTCTTATAATAGCATATGGAGTTTCCTATGTATTAGTTGGTTGTACCAATCATACATTTAGAGAAGTAACTCTTTAAGAACTAAAAGTAATATATAATTAACATTAAATTACAAAGGTCATAAGTTATAAGTAGGAAAAAGTTCGTTTACGAACCGCCATGCAAAATAAAATATTTGCACAAATGACCTCCATTAATACAGTTGGCTTGCCTTCCGCTATGTTCCGCCATGTGCAAATAAAGCAAAACATATTGCGTAAATTAATCAATAAAACTGCTATCGGTTTCACTTGCCGCAGGGAGTAAACATTATTCGCCCCACGGTATTTCATGACATTTCCGCAAAACGTATGCAATCGCCGCATTTAAAATGTACTGGTCAATTAAACAGCAGTCGCATCATCCCCGGGCGGGTGATAAACGGCACCCCCCACCCTCCACGCCTACCACCTCCACCCTATTCCCTTTGCACAATTATTATTTGTCGGACCTACCGTTACAGTAGTGGGTACTTAACAGTACATTACCGGTCAGTGAATTAACTGCTAACCGTTCATTAGAGGCCAGATTTAGGTACTCAGTATACCATATGTAAATGGATTTGTAAATAGTTAGACCATACCGGCAGGCTAGTCATTTCATCAAAAAACCTGATATGATAATCCAAACCTAATCTTCCTCTTTCTCATTTCAACTACTTTTCATTTTTTGAAACTAACATTAAAACATAATTATTATTAATTTTAAAGCTTTTGTACTTATTTTTTTCATATTGATTATTGAAATAATATCAATAATTTTCAACATAAAACATATGAAATAGAAAAAATAATGTTTTAGTCGCGACCGAGACTCGAACTCGGAACCTCTACTCTATCCAGGAGTAACGCTTTTGCCAATTGAGCAACCGAGACCTTATAAGAAACCAGCATTTTTAATCGGTCTCATACTTTATTGAAAATTATTAATATCATCTTTTCAGTTTTCTTCGTATTTGGCTTCCATCTAGAATAGAGGTTTCGAGTTTGAGTCTCGGTGGCTACCGTTATTTTTTCTATTTAATATTTACGTTGAAGATCGTTGATATTATTTAACATATAGATAATTAATTTAATTACGCAATATATGCTTGTTACTACGATACTGTCGTTAGATACTATCAGAACAACCTATAATGGTATGTTTTGGAACATTTTTTTGTTACTTTAAATCATTTGTTTGCTATTTCCAAAACACCATACCTTATCAATAATTATTCAAAAATATATTTGGAAAGTAGTAACTTTGTGATAAAAAAAATTTACTTTGTGATAAGTCATTGTTACACTTCACTACGTCTGTCTCGACAAGGTCTCGACACAGGAATCTCCTAGTGAGACAGACATGGATCAAACCCATGTTTTATATTTCAACAAGACAAATAAAAATTAATTATATTCCTACCTTTCTCATCTGCGATCAATTTCTTTCCTATCAAGATCTGCGGGTCTTCATCAGGGAAAAAAATAAAAAAAAATAATAAAATTACTCACTGAAAACAAAAGATTTAAAAGAAACAAATACAAATGTATTAATACTTTGTGTGGTTTTATATATATATATATATCTATCCCACGAACCCCCCCAAATCAATGACGTGTATTAAACCATAAAAACCATTATTCGCAATTTGTAACGAAGCATTAAAGCAATTTCGCATTCCGTCAACTTTTACGGAGACATAAACAATATTAGCGGAAGGTTGTAGTGACAAATTTATACTCATTAGTGTCCATTGTGATATAATGTATGTGTTGTTCGTGGCCGCTACCGGGGACCAGGGACATGTGTTGCCCGGTAGCACACCTTTTACTTGAGTTATGACTGTCTCCGCTTGACTACTGGGCCCGGATCCAATTAGCACGGAATAGGGATGTGCACGTTTTTAAGTGTTGTAAATACTCATCAAAACTATCGATTTTGAATTATGGTTTTTTTCTATATTCAAAAAAATATCAATAAAAATCAGATTTAGAAAAAAACATTTATACTTTTTTTTATAGTTAATACCGCACAAAAGTTCCAACTGCTCCCAACCGTCTGATGTTATAGAGACTATGGCATTCTCGATTGGGGTATGTTGTGAAGCTGAAGGTAGTGGGGAGGGGGAAGATATGGGGAAGAGGAAGGTTGGAAACTTAGAGTGTATAGAGTGGTATCAATCCAAGGCAGTGTAGTCAATTTTGATCATTTTTACCTGACTCAGTGGACCTGGGCATGGCTCTAGGGTATTTATACATCCATTCATATCACATATCGACATAATTTTTTTGTTTATTCGTATAACCACTTTTTTACAGTATTGATACCAACTAAAATATAGCATCTAACCTAAAAAACCGTTTAGTTGTGTAAAGTTTAGTGGCATAATAAAAAAATGTGGGTGGAGTCCCGCGGTGACCCAGGAGCCCAAGATCATTGTGAAAGTACGTAGAAGCGGAGTATTATATTTGTTGTCTCTTTCTCTCTCATGGTGTACGACATAAAACCCGGAGAAAGAGATTTATCGCAAGTTTGTATCGGTCGGGAAAAAATAATTAGCTCTCTTTCCATACATTGTTTCTCCAAGGTTGGAAAGTACCTGCTCATTCAGATCTGACCACCAAACACGGCTAATGCCATTTCAAGCAACGTCTCGATTCTGAATGGTGGTCTTTCACCAGGGCGATACTTAGTGTTTCTACCACTCTATTGCGCATTCTGATAATATTAACTCCACACGGGAGGTCCTCAGGGCGTATTTCATCTTTGGGGATGCTGTGAGGATGATCTTTTTTGAGAAAGAAATGAGTGAACCTGAGTCTGGGTATTAAGAAATCAAAATCATTCCACAGCCGAGCTGTTGAACACAAGAACGAGTCGTAAAGCGACCCGTTCTCAGGTGTCGCGTGCACAAATGTTAAGCGCGCTGTTGGAGAGTTTCCCAGCTGTGCATCGGTGCCGAAGGAATCAATGACGCAAGTTCCTGGGAGCATCTTCCATTGAAATACCAGTTGAACAATGACCGCATTCCCTCCTGACATTTGCACTCCTAAGATTGCAAACACAGTCAAATTAGTCGTTGCACAGAGTCAAGCACCTAAGAAGCAATTACTGTATACAAAAAAGGGATTCAATACTTACACGGGCATCTACAGATAGCCTTACCTAACCTAACCCTATATCAAATTTGGGAAAATCTTTTATGAAAACATCGACCTTATTTTTCAGACTATAACTGTGTCAAGTTCAATAGTACCTAGATAGACTTTGATCTTGTGAACTGAATAAAATATCACTACACTGACTGAAATTTAAAAATAAATATTCTGCTTCTTTCGCCACCCTTTCAAGATATTTAATTGTACGGCTCGTACTTGATTTGGTTGAATTATCAGTTTTTGAAGTAGCTGAGTGGACTAACGCGTCGGATTCCCATCAAGGCGTCGTGGGTTCAATTCCTCTGCTAGCTAAGTCCTACATCGTTGCACAAGCAACATCTTCCGCTGTAGGAGTTTTTTCAAATATTGTTAGGTTATTCGTAACATGTTATGATATTTCATCAAGCTATATCTACTCCAAATCATGATAAGAGATTGTTAAAAAAATATATTCATGTTAATCAACCTTGCATGGGTAAAAATAATAATATTTCATTCAATTGTATAACGCCCTTGGATTACAAAATACAAACAAAACGCATTATTAAAAAGAATAACTTTTTAAGTGTGTTATAGGTAATACGATACTATTAATGGGTATTTGCTTCGATTCCCGGTTGAATTACGTGCACCTATCAATCCATTGACAACGATGAGTTATATGGATGCTTTCTAAGCTTTCAAAAACGTATTAAAAACTCAATACCACTTTACTTTATATCAGGTGCGTAGTGCAGGGAGATAGATACCACGTCGAGATAAGAAAAGTTGATTTTAAAAAAGCATTCCTTTCATCAACTGGTCCCAATTAGTTCGATACACGATCTTTGCGACATGAAAATAAATTGTCAACAACCACTGAACAGATAACATCTAGAAGTGTGATCTATACCGATTTGAAAGAAAAATAATTTTATGTTTTCGTAGAAAGCAATCACTTTGCGGTTTGACATATTTATTGAAATTAACAAACAATAACTTTGTATGAGATCCCAGATATAACTTTAATTTTTATGACCGACCGGTTCCGCTTTGTCTAAGCAACATCAATATTAGGTATATTTCCAGTAAGCTCATAAAAATTCTCATTTTTCATTAATCATATTCTCAGTTGACGTTTTGCCCTTTTCAATTCATATTATCTGTCTCTTTCTCTCTGTTCCTGTTGTTATAATTTAAATTTATTTATATTTTTTTTCCTACTGTACTCTTATTTTATTTTATTTTTTGTTTTATATTGTGTTCTTCCTTTGTATGTATGTCTAACCGCACACCATTTATTTTTTTGTTTAGTTCAATTTAGTACACTAAAGATGCTTAGGCTAAGCGAAACCGGTCGTTCACAAAAATTAACATAATATCTGTGGTCTCATACAAAGTTGTTGAAAATTAAGATCACCAATTTACATACGAAATTTTGACACCTATGAGAATATAATATATAAAAAATATTTGATTAATAATTGATATGTAAAAATTATCGATTTCATCAGAACTCTTGTTTTTATTATTATTTGGGGCACACAGACACGCCCACAACACACTTCTATCGGTTTATATCATCAGTGCAAACGACATTGAAGGCTGGTCAAATTGACGTACATCTGTGATAGAATGATTATACACTTTACAAGTAAATTTTAAGGTAGGTACAAATTTATTGCGTTTTCTGGTGCTTCCAGTTTTTACGGTGCGAATTATCTTTAGAAATATAAACCTGTTGTAAATAAACAATCATTAACTTTTATTGCAAACTATGTGATCGATCACAAAAGGCCAGTTTTAATTATTTATCTTGGCGTAGTAAGTACCTATATGAATCTATTCTTGAGTAGGCAAAAAATAAAATAAATTACGTTTTTGTAATTATTACGCTTTTCGTGGGAAAAAGCTTTAGGTTGTTTTTTTTTTAAGTGTTACCATTTCCTTCACAGATAGTTAATTTTTGTGAAAAACGTTATTTATACCGTTTTTTTTTTCAAATATAAAGAACTCTTAATAATAATATTAGTTAATTTTATGTAGCTGCTTACGCCACAATTCATTTGTGTAGAGAACAAAAAAGGCTACAAAAAGAACATTTGTTAGTAGTGTTGCGCAATCTTTCAAAAATGTTCTGCTTACTGTAAAAATGTTATGTTAGAATTTTTTTTTTTGTTAAAAAAAACAAACATTCCCGGGTTACGAATAACCTGACAATATTTGAAAAACTTCTACTGCCATCATAAGAAGCGGAAGATGTTGCTTGTGCAATGATGGAGGACTAAGCCAGCAGAGGAATTGAACGCACGACGCCCAGGTGTGAATCCGACACGTTTGTCCACTCAGCTACCGACCGATGTACTCGTACATTTTAGTTTATTTGCCATGTTATATGAACAAACTAAAAAGATATATTAAAAAAAAAAAATTATACTGCACTTCATAACATTTAAAAAATACAAATTATCACCTAGACGGCCTCCATTTTCGAGTGATAAGACACTTGACTACAAATCCAAAGGTCACGGCTTCAAACCTGGAGTGCAGAAATAACTTATATTTGATTAATATGTATCATAACACATTTAATTAATATAAAGTACAATTGCGGCACGTTCCAAAGTGGTAGATACTCTAAGTATCGCCTTGGTGAAAAACCACCATTCAGAATTGAAACTTTGTTTTAAATGGCTTTAGCCGTGTTTGGTGACCACATCTGAATAGCTAAGTACTTTCCAATCTTCCTCTTACCCATCTCGTTCTTCTCTCGACTATTTTCAGCCTCACAATGTACCCCAATTGGGGATGTCATAGTCTCACTAGCTCTAGACGGTTGGGAGCAGTGAGAAATTTTGTGCGGTAATCACTATAAAAAAATATAAAAAACCTTACAGAATGTACGAGACGATGCATGAATGTGAATGAAGCAAGATACATACACCCAAGACAGAGTTGTATGGCGGTCCATCCTCTCTGACTACCCTTGCGGGGAAATGTGGATATGGTTAGTTAGTAGGTACACATTTTATAGATATATCTACATATTGAATTGGTGTTTTTTCTTTCGGAATTTAGGGGCCGAAGGCTTGGAATAAACTCCCCCCGGAACTAAGATGTACAACGAGCACAACAGAATTTCTGTACATACTGAAAACTTACCTTTTCAGACTCTTATATCCTTAAATTCAATTCATTAAAAGAATCTCAACATAATCTGTCTCTCGACGAATCACTTTTAGATATTCAAGTTTTAACCAAATCCTGTACTGTACGACAAATTCAGAAAGTTCATTATTCAACGATCATAATTATAATTTTAAGTTAATAAGTGTGTCTATCTGATGGAACCTGCCAGGTAAGTATGTTCATGTATTTTTTCTTATTTAAACTAGGAATTAATTTGTAATAATATAAAATAAGATCTGTACAGCGCCCTTGAGGTGATTTTTCACAAAAACGGCGCTATACAAGTCATCCAAATATTATTATTATATTATATACGTACCCTTGTCATAATATGCATCGTACTCTCTGTCGCCGAGGTTACATAGGGTGGTTCGGGCAGAAGCTCTACCCAATAATGCCGAGGTTAAGATGAATCATCTTGCCAGTATCAAACAACATAACACATGTACCGTCGGAAGGAAACACCGCAACGATACGATGCGGCGGTCAGCGAATATGCCCCGTGACCGTTTGTTAGACTAAGTGCGGCGGGCGACCGCATCCGCCCCCACCCACCGCCCCCGAATAATTGCATTAGATCCTCCCACACACTTAGCGGACTTACATTGCGTCCACAATAACTTTGACCGCGGGTCAACCGCTCGCCCATTCATCTTACCGACTGTAAATGAGCCTCTTGCATGCGTTTTTAGTGAATTATAAAAAATGTGTTGATGGATTTTTTCACTGCGAGTACTGCTATAAAAAAGGGAATGATTTTTTAAATTAATTCAACAAGTTCGTATTTTAGCTCGTGACGTCAATATATATATATTGTGCTATATTTTTTCGAGTGAATATTTTAAAGCTGTCGGTGAATTTTGATTTTAGATATAGCACAGTGTTTTAACGATATTGCCAAGGTGATATAAATATATTTTCGTAGAAAGCAATCACTTTGTGGTTTGACATATTAAATGAAAATTAAATAATAATAACTTTATTTTATTTTTTATGATCGACCGATTCATAAAATTTCTTATTATTCTTTAATTACCTTCTAAGTTGACGTTTTGCCTCTTGCATTTCATATTGTCTGGTTCTTTCTCTCTGTTCCTTTGTTATAATTTAAATTTAAATTTATTGTACTACTGTATATTACGCTCTCCCTCTGTATATGTATACAAATATATATATATATATATATATGACCGCACACTTTGTATTTTTTGTTTAGTTTAATTTTGTACCCTGATGCTGTTTAGGATAAGGTAAACCGGTCGGTCATAAAAATTAAAATTAAATCTGTGATCTTATACAAAGTTTTTATTTAATTTTCATTTAATATAAAATAATGTGTTGACTTGATGTTACCCATGAAAAATCACGGGATGTAACTTGACTTGTCAAGATTTTTAAAAGTTCCATTTCGAAAATAGAATAATGTCTACTAAAATACATAATAGGTAGGTAGGGACATGTAAACTTTTTTTAATTTGATAATTTCGATCAACATCAGTTTCAAATTTGAAAATTTCACACTCGTTCCTATGTACGTACATACTCATAAAGGAAATTATTTAAAGTCGATTTTTTTAAATAAAATATAGCTCGATTTCGTTTACGAAATTTGACAGTTACCTAATAGTGTGACTACTTGGGATCTATTTTTCAAATCTATATGGGTATTCAAAGAACAATATAGAACACTTTTCGTAGTGTAAAAAAACGAATTTATTCAAAACGTACTCGAAAACGTTTTTGAACCGTTAAAATTTTCCTGCATGCGGCTCATTTGGATACGATGGATCGCTTCACGATTAATGTAATAGGATTTCAGTCACATGTAAGATAAAAGCTTTTTGAAGCTCATAATTTAATAAAACCATGCAATAAACCGTGTTGTTCTTATTACTGCAGTGTGTAAATAGATCTCTGGGAGTAATTAGTACAGCATTTGATGATTTTATACGTAGAATGCGGCTTGAAATTGTTTAGAATCTTAAAGAACTAAAAATATAAAATATGTTCGGGTGAACTCTAGTTTCATGAAAATTACACTGAATTTTCAGTGTATATTATTTTAGTTAAAGCATTAATTTCAGCTCGCAAAGTTATGACCATCACAATCTAAAGAGGCTTTAAATTTTCGTTCAACTTTTAATGTTTTTTCCATATTTTTAAATTATTCAAAAGGAAAATAAATGTGTTGAGTTCTTGGGCCAAACAATGTATTAACTACTAGAATAATGTACACGTGTTATAAACCGTGTTAATATTTGCAATGATAATGAATTATACCTATATTTAAAAATATATATAACATGATTTTAATAATTAAATGGCATGCATCCATGTAGAATTTTGGAATGCCACAAAGATGTTTGTAAAAAGATAGCATTTCGGGTTCAACGAAACAAGAGAAATTACTCGCATACTTGTGGTCGAATACCAAACACGATGAATGTCTCATCCAACAGACACCGATGGCAACTGGAATTAGGGAAGTCAGTAACGGTCAAATGGTGCTTGGCCCACGATACGTAGGGGCAGTTAACTTATTTATCTCTACCGAATTAATGCCCTAATAGGAAAGTACCCTAGCCGTACCGCAGCCAATGGGACATCTGTTTTTTGTCAAGATAACCTTATATCGATAAACGATGGCTTTTACTATCGAATTGTGACAGCATTTCGACAGAAGGGGATTGAATTCTCTTTGTTTTTGTACAGTACATATGAAACAATGTACACTGTTAGTGTCCCGTATTGGGGGCAGTGAATTCGGTACATTGGTTAAAACAAAAATAACAGTCGTGTATTTCTGTTTCGTGACGG
Organism: Drusus annulatus; assembly: GCA_022651775.1. Classification (NCBI taxonomy): domain Eukaryota; kingdom Metazoa; phylum Arthropoda; class Insecta; order Trichoptera; family Limnephilidae; genus Drusus; species Drusus annulatus. The sequence goes on from JAGWCC010000826.1 coordinate 187,846, forward strand.
TAAAAGCATTTTAATCAATTGGATGTGTATTTATTTATTTATAAACTAACGGACTATTCGACACTTATAAACAAAATACAAAACGAGAAATGGGAAAAAGAGCAACAGAGAAAGAACACTACATACATAATATGATAATCAAGCAATGAAAAAAATAGGACAAAATATACATAAGAAAGAACATTCAAATTAAAGCCAAGCCGTTCAAAAAAAAGTTTTGGTAGAGTCGTAAAGAGTGATTTGATAAGTCTTTTAGACTGGTACCAAAAATTTCAAGACCATGGGTTGAGTTAACAAGTCTCAACATCCTAGACAGTAGACAATGATACCCATAATTATTAGAGTGATGATTGGGGAACAGAAATAGTAGCTACGCTTTAACTACAACTCAAATAAGACAACATGGATACAAATAAAATATTAACATTACTTACATCGGCCCTCATATGGTTCAATAAACTAATTCCGATTTTGCGATTTGATAGAATTAAAAAGAATATTTTGTGACACAACAAAACGTAGATATAAAAATTCTTAACTAATATACAATTCGCATTCCTAGGACAACACTGCCTAAAATGTCGGTTTTTAGCTGTGATTGCCAAATCACCTGGTCAGATCAGCTAGTACTATTTGTAAGTTATATGAACTATTACAATCTCAAATATTCTCAAATTCTTTCATCTGGAACAACACTGCCGTAATTAAAATATCGCTATGTAGTACCAGGAAATATTTTATATTTATTTACACACACATTTTACTATATTGTCAACGGAAAAGCAAAAGGGCTGAAGCGCCATTTTGGATGTTTACACCAGAGCGCTTTAAAGTTATTTTTGTTTTGTAATAAAATAATAAATAAGTCTTCGGTACCTGGTTGGATTTTGAAAAAAAAGGTTAACTCAGGTAACTCAATGCTCTCACTAAGTTACCTAAAGCGACAAAAAGCTAAAAAAAAAAACAACTTGGGTTGCTTAAGTCAAGCCTTCTTCCAAATGGTAAATATATTGTAGATGGCTGAAGGACCAAAAGTCTTCAAAATCAGATGAGATTCAGAGCATTCCACGTAGAAAAAATAACTGATCGAAACTGCATATTAAACTCTTTTTTGACCGAAGTGTCGTTTCAGCCCTGTTGCCTTTCCATCGACGATTTGTTGCTTTTAAAAAGTACCTGATTATAACAGTAGAATTACAAATCAATACAGCCACAGTTTGCTATATATATATTTATTTTTTATTATTATTGTACAACAGATATAAACCCAATTACAGTACAATGGAACAACAAGTAAACAATTTCAAATTATAAAATTTTTAAATTAACAAGTTTTTTGAACTTTTGTAAATTATCTGAAAATATATATGGCAGTGTACGTCTCATGTCGTTCAAATTTCAGAGTTCACAGTCAGCCATATGTTCTGCTGTGGCAATTTAATGCCGTTGTCTATAACTGTAAAACTGCCAAACTTTGAGATACGTTGTTATAGGGGCTGGTAGGAACCCACAACTAAAATATCTTTAAAATGACAAATTATTTTGCGAATCTAAAATCATATACTATGTATGCACTATCCAAATGGTTTGGTTCAGTTATGTTTCAATTTATATTGAGACAATGAAATAAAAAGGGTTAAAAATTTTAAATACGATTTTCTTAGAGCATGGCATTTAGGAGTGTGGCGGTGTTGTCCTAGGGGTGCGACATAATCCCAAGCCTGAGTAAGGAAATAAGATACTTCCTCCCTTTTAATTAGTTGTATTTTGAATAAGTTTAAAGAAAAAATAGATTGCATAATCTACTCAATTGACAAAATCAATCATTATGATATTTTTTTGTTGCTTATTTAATGTTAACAAAAGTTATTTTTTGTAAAATTAGCAAAAAAAATAATCTTATTGCGCCTTTGCTGGAAAACAACAAAAATGACCAGCGTGGTCGAGTGGTAAAGATCCTCGACTGCTAATCCAAATTTTGCGGGTTCAAGTTCAAGCCAGCACAAATAAATGTTATTTGATTAATTTGTGTTATTTCATAATCAATTAATTTCATATAAAATTATCAGAATAAGCAAACACTTTGTGGATTGGCATGATTGATTAAATAAAAACACACGTTGTTTTAATCCACTTTATTTTTGTATAGCAACGTGTGTTTTTATTTAATTAATTTCATATAGTATATTTCTAGGTATCGCACTAGCGTAAGACCGCGATTCAAAATCGAACGTTGCTTGAAATGGTTTTAGCCGTGTTTTATAACCAAATCTGAATAGCCAGGTACTTCACAACTTTCCTCTATCCCATCTCCTTCCCCTCCTCACTACCTACAGCCACACAATTTATCCTAATTGGGGATGCTATAGTCTCACTCGCTCTAGACGGTTGGGAGCAGTTGGGACTCTTGTTCAGTATTCACACAAAGAAAAAAATTATGAAAAACATTGTTTTTTGTAAAATAATAGATATGTTTCAAATTAAAATTGAAAACTCCGTGAGATTTGAATGGTTACAAAGATAATAATAACGAGGCTTCTGACATAATCCGTCACCAAATATGACGTCATACTACGTAATAAACCCTTCCAAAACTCCCACACTGATATTTCGGGGACTTACGCAATAAATATTAGTGTAAATACGCATTGGCTATTTGTGTTAATAAATTGCGCCACGCCAAAAGGATTTGCTTGCCTTTCCCATGGATTACATTCGGCTGCAAGACCTCGCGTCATAATTATAATTATATCGCTTGCGAGTTCTGCACGGCAGCGGCGGTGGGTACGAAACATACATAGTTGTAGTGCTTACCTAGCCACTGGGACAGGGATGAACCAATTTTTTAAATCATCGAAGACGTATTAATCTCATATTTATGATTGATTGTAAAATATCTTTTCGAAAGTGTTTCATTAATTTTAATTTATATGCGTTACCTTAAAAGATTCCTAACTGCTCGGAGGCGCGTAAGGAAATAGGAAGGTTAGGTAGTAGGTACCTACTTGATTGTGAATAGTAATTTCTCACCAGGGTGATGCTGAAAGTAGCCTCTGCTCTGAAACGAGGTAAAATAAGACGATATTATTATGCTGTGTCCGCTGTGGTTCATAATGCCATCCCCGGAATAACTAGAAAATGGTTATTTTAATATATATTTATGTATATATAACAATATATATTGTATTTCATCTTGTTATTGAGCAGTGTGCTGTGTTTCATATTACAATTATTTTAAATGCAGACCACCATGAAACGAGCATATGACTATTTTAAATATATATTTTTCTATTATTTTTATAAAAAAATATGTAATAAATAAATAAATTGTAATTTTCCCGACGGGTATTTCACCCGAGGGATTTGAGCTTAGAGCCAAAGAACTTACAGCTCAGCCAAGTTGGTCGTTATTTATTATAATTTTTTTTTGTATATTCCCTCATATTTCAAATTTGGATTAAAGGTAATTTTTTTTTAAAGTACAAAATTAAATAAGAATAATAACAGTTTTCAAGGAGTATGTGATTATTAAAAATAACGCTAAATGAATTTGTTGGGGTAGCAGAGTTGGTAGATGCGCCGCTCTTGACAAGAGTGGTGGTCCCGAGTTCGAGTTTCGGTCACATCCTAATCTTTTAATTTCAGTTTTTTTTCGTTTTTTATATTTTTTCAAAAATCAATGTTAAATTAAAACGTTAATAACTGAAAGTCGCACCCCTTCCTGTAGGTCTAGCAGGTCCTGGCAAGCCCGCGACTCGGCTGTATCCGGGGGTACTTAGCAGTGGCTAAACAAATAAGATAGTAAAAGTGGGCGGTGCGGGGAGGCGGGAGGGGGCGACCCGCCTAAGCCGGAGGACACTTTAATCAAATGCCGTTTGATTGATGTACAATTGATCAGGGTACAAATGTTTGCGTTTCTTTTCAAATGCGAATCGGGTCGTATCTACGAATACTACTCGTGTGGATATCAGATATGAAAATAGCACTCTACAACAAACTGGAACGGGAAGAGCTTGTGAAAATCTCATTAAAAAAATGCTATTGACAACCTCCGTGGCAGAGCAGTTAATATCATTGACTGCGGATCCTGAGGTTGTCAGCGTTTACTCGTATAAATACGAGGCGTGTTCAAAAGAAAAGGTGAATTTTGAATTTTCGCGGGCTGTGTACATTCGATTATAGTTTTTTTTTGTTATGTTGGTACACATATGTTTATCATATGTTAGCATTATTAGCCATTTTGGATTAGTGGTTTGTTTTTGACAACTGGAAAGGTTAGTCACGTTTTGTGTTTTCTTCGATTTTTTACTTTTGAAAAAAATTGATCAAAGAATATGTATTAAATTTTGCGTTAAAAATGGAATAAAGTGCTCCAACGCACTTAAAATGTTGACTGTGGCATTCGGCGAGTCTACTTTGTCTCAAAAAAGTGTTTTTAAAAGTGGTAGAAGCGCTTTACAGAAAGCCGAGAAGATGTTAATGACGATGAGCGTCCTGGAGTTGTGGAAAAACAAATCATGGATTTTATTCTTTGATCTGTTTTTTTTTTCAAAAGTAAAAAATTGAAGAACACACAAAAACGTGGCTAACCTTTCCAGTTGTCAAAAACAAACCACTAATCCAAAATGGCTAATAATGCTAACATATGATAAACATATGTGTACCAACATAACAAAAGAAAAAAAAGATAATCGTATGTACACAGCCCACGAAAATTCAAAATTCACTTTTTCTTTTGAACATGCTATATACAATTCAAATTAAATAATATAAATGTAGTATATTTCCGGCACGTTCCAGAATGGTAGATCCTCTCAGAATCGCCCTGGTGAAAAAAAAGTATTCAGAATCGAAACTTTGCTTGATGTAGCTTTAGCCGTGTTATAGACCAGACCTCAATATCAAGGTATTTCCGACCTTCCTCTTCACCATCTTCTTCACCTCGCCACCCCCTTTAGCTTCACATAATTGGGGATGCTATAGTTTCACTGGCTCCGGGGAGTTAATATGAATATTGTGTGGTATCCATATTTTTTTGTTGATAATACATTCAAGCATTTCTTTATATTATGTTGGTAACTGATTTTCCAGATTGAAACTTTTTTTGGCCAAAAGATTTTTTTCAATCTCTTTTAGTATTATGCCTACTCATAAAAAATAATCATGAAAACCAATCAACCTTTGAAAGTCAATTTGTCAAAGCTAATAGGCAAGCAATTTAACATTTATAATTCTACTAACTAACCATCACGCCGTTTCTCCACAGAGGTGGGCAGAGAGGACGGATCGCCATACAACTCTATCTTGGCACACACTCCTTGCTTTGTTCACATTCATACTCTTCTGTTATTCTGACTCTTCGCGTTCAACTCTGCCCGATTCAAGTATTTGATTTGCTTGATCGTGCCAGGTCTTTCTCGGGCGTCCTCGACTTCTTCCATTCACTTTCGCATCGTATATTCTCTTCACATTCCTTTCTTCGTTTATTCCCTCCACATGTCCAAACCATCTAAGCGTCCCTTTCTTGATTCTATTCATCACACTTCTACGATATAAGTGAAAAAAAACGAATGAAGCCATGCCAAAAACCGAGTATATTTGCGTAGGTAATGTATTAAGTCGGCAATAATCTAAACATGCTTTCATATGAAAATCCTCTAGTTTCATCAACCAAAAATATTGGTTTATGATTGCAAAAAAAAAACATTTCAAATACACTTTTCCGCAAACTCCTGTGCGCAAGTACCTACGTAATATTGTATTATATATATATCCCATTTCTCGTAACACTAATCCTTTAATAAATCCATATCTCGGTAATAAAATTATTTTATCAATAAATGGATGGTGAATGGCCCAATAAATCATTGGGGTTCGTGCCGCAGAGGGGACGCTAAGGAGTCTTCAATTCTCTCTCATCCTGTTGTAAATAACTTTCTGCTATGCAAGCAACTTGTGTTGCAAAACTAAACAAATGTGATTCGTAATAAATTAGTTCACCCCGTGATACTTTCACAATGAATTGCAACAAAAATAAAATGGGTGTAGAAAAATTTCTGTTTCCTACAATTTTTAATTTATCAGAAAAAGCAAACACTTTGTGGATTGACATGATTAATTAAATAAAAAAACACACGTTGTTTAAATCCACTTTATTTATATAAATAAAGTGGATTTAAACAACGTGTGTTTTTTATTTAATTAATTTTTAATTTAGTCGTCCAAAGTACAAAATCATTTGTTTTTAATCTTGTACCCCCTTCTGGGACGAGGTTAATCTCGCGATATTATCATAAAATGAGGGGCTTAGAAGCAAAGGCAGCAATCTCCAAAAACGGTTCTGTAGCATTGTCAACTTTTGAATGATTATTATAAAAAAATGGAGAATGAAGTGTACAAAAATGTTAATGCACATTAAACTAGGAACAATTTGATACAATTATTTCTAAATTTATCGACATATTCACAAAAGAAAAGTGCATTAAACGTTAAATCAACTTTCTAAGAAATAATTTACAATGAAGGAGATTGCTGCCTTTGCTTCTAAGCCCCTCAAATAACAACGAGCTGATTTGCTGTATCGCCACATATTGCTGCATCCAGTGTTTAGCTATTTTATTTGGTCCGTGAACATATTTGAAAGGATTGGCACCCTTGTCTGGGGTCAATTTTCACTTGACAGTATTCCAAGGCTTAACATTAATATGGACACTACTGCTATTTTCATCGTATAGAGATGTTGTACCTTTTAGCAGTCTACTTTCAACTCCTTATTGTTGAAGCACTACGCATAGCAGCTGGCGTAGTACTAAATCTTACGCCTTTTCCATGTCGATAAAACCAATGGCTTATATTTCCAAAATTTCTGAATGGTCAACTGAAGTGTAATGAGCTGGTCAGAGGTGTCTCTTTCTGATCTAAAGCTTCCGTTTAAATTTAAAATGGCAAATAATAATATAGTTGTATTTTCAGCGTGGACACGTAGGTGTGCAATACACAAGCACCGTGTTAAAGAAAAGCAATACATTTACAATTCAAATACACATTTTAAAATTAACATTAAGTACTGTTAAAAAAAAAAACCACTAAAAATACAAAATATATATTTATATATTTTCGTAAAAAGCAATCACTTTTTGGTTTGACATATTTAATGAAAATGAAATAATAATCGTATAATATTATCTGTCTCTTTTTCTCTGTTCCTTTGTTATAATATAAATTTTATTCTATTGTTTTATCACTGTTCTCTTATTTTATATTGTGTTCTCCCTCTGTATGTATGAGTATGTACTACACACTACTTATTTTTGTTTAATTTAATGTTGTACCCTGATGATGCTTAGGCTAAGCGAAACCGGTCGGTCATAAAAAAATTACATAATATCTGTGGTCTTATACAAAGTTATTATTTCATTTTCATTATGTAGAAAAATGTGTGCGTAAAATCACGTATCATGTAACCCAAATATACCAAGGAATTAAATCCACACCCCATCATTCTTACAGGCAATAATTAAGAACTTATAAATAAGAACATACAGTTAGATACTTACAACTAATATCAACTGAGAATCGTCCGTATTTATTGCGTTAATCAAGTTTGAACTAAATGACAAATATTGTTTTAGAGTATTGACTAGGTACAAGAGTGTGGTGCTTACAACGTGTCATCAATCTTACCGTTATGCGAGTGCATTCAATTTCGCATTTCTAAAGCGCATTAATGCAAAAACGTCCGCAGACAAGCATAATCCACTGTGACACTGATCACCGCACAGACACTAGTCTCCCATGAATAATCTATAAGAGCTAAGTACCGGCGTAAATACTCTAGGCGCTAATCCCCAACCTACATACTTACCCTCATACCCGGGGCAGCATAAAGCCAATGTAATGTACTCTACCTATGCATTGTATGTATTTTTAATTACAGGCTTGTAACGAAAATAATTTGTGAAAGTGATGTAACTACTTACTTGTAAAATTTCGTATGTTAGGCATGCTATGAAACATTCAATAGTAGTACAGCCTATTATGAAACATCCAGGTAGTACATGATTAACATGCACACCTATAATATGCAATATAATGTATTTTGTGCTTAATGGGTATTTTTTTGTAACTTTTCACTTAAAGAGCTTTCCCCAAAACCCTAATCAGAAACTTTTTTGTTCCAGCACTTAATTTGTACCATTTTTTACTATTACATCTGTTTGAAAAAAAACGTTATTTACTTAAGCCCTTAGTAAAAAGCAAAAATTATTATATCAATAATTAAAATTTAATTAAATTATTTCTTGAAAAATTGATAAAGCGTTTCATACACTTTTCTTTCGTAAATATATTTTGATACATTTAGAAACTTTTGTTTCAAATTGTTTCTAGTTTAATGATAACGCAAACATTTGGATACACTCTTTATAATAATTATTAATAATCCTTAAAAACTTGACAATGCTACAGAACCGTTTTTGTAGATTGCTCAAATATAGATTTTTATAAATATATATATGTACAATTATATACAATTGGAAACCTGTAAAAACCACGACAGGGAGGATTCGAGTCATAGAAATATTCCCATTTTCAGAAATTCAGAAAGACGAACACCTTACTGACCAATATCCCAAATAACTGCCATCTCACCTATCTTGATATGATTTTACTTACCAATATGATTTGTATCGCAATTTTAGGAATTCGTAACAGGTTGGTCATTCGTGTTTTCGGCATTTCGTAACTGGCATTTCAGAGAATAATTACCCACATGCTAATTTTTGGCATTTTTCAAATAACTATAATGTGTTGATGTTTTATATATGGTATGCAACTATGACGCGAGAAATTGCAATAATAAAACTCACACCCACACGAGCCACCCAGCTCAACCCCACCCCCCGTTGCATCGCCACGTACCGGAGTAGTAAATCATAGTTATTGCGGATAAGCGTCCATTTTACAACAAAAGCTTTTTGTGTGTTAGTGATGGTTCCACTCGTGTCAATTCGTGCAATGGGGAACTAACACACCGGGCGCAGGGGGGTACAGTGGTGAACTTACACAATCATTCTACCATCGCTGGGGTCATACAATGCCCAGCACATGGACCGGGAGAGCAGTGGGGGTTGGTATAAAAACTTGCAAAAACCCGGAAAAAAATATTTTTGTATCACAGTACATGGTAGTAATAAATAATCTGAAAGAAAAAGCTGCAGATATTTGAAATTGAGCTTCTATCGCCTGAAGGAAAGTAATAATAATAAAAGTTTTATTCCGGAAGGTATGCAGGAGTAGTGCAATGCAATACCTTCCATAATTGATATCAATACATTGTAATAATAATAGTAACAAAATAATAATGAACAGAAATTCATAAGAAATAAATAAATAAGTAAATAAATAATAAAATAAAAATATATGAAAATAAAATAATAATAAAAAAAAAGTAAAAAATAAATAAAGAATGTAAGTAAGAAAATATTAATGGAGTATATTAGGCCTCATTTCTACAAAACGCCATCAAGAGGGAGTCCATCCTGGCAGCGTTAAGATTGATGGGGCCAATAATTTACTCCAATGCGCTTCTATGCTTGAGTTCGGGATCTGACGGGATTCCATGATGAGGTTATTTCTGGAGTTGTTAATCCTTTCCCGCATTCCTGCTACCCTGGTTCTCATAAGGGCTGCAAATCCTGAACTCGCCCCTCGGTGAACATACCGGAAGCACTGCAGTGCCTGGGAAGACTGAACATCATGCGGTAGGCGTTGTTGTACTGGACCCGAAGCCTTTCCATGCTACTCTTCTTAAAATTGGTCCAGAGCTCGCACGTGTATAGGGTAGTGCAGAACGCCAGGAAGAGTGTCCTTTTCACTGGTGGACTACAGAGCCGAAATCTTCTACTGAGCATGTTTGATTTCACACTGAGTGCTCGCCTTTGCCTGTCAATGTCGTCGTCATCCATTAGCTTGCTGGTGATGATGTGCCCTAGATATTTGGTTTCTTCTACTACCTTTAGAACCTCACCGTTCAAGAAAGCTGGAGGAATGTTTTTCGGACCCTGCCCGTATCTGATAACCATCAGTGCCGTTTTTAGCGGATTGTAAATCATGTTTGTTTCCTGAGCAAACTCTTCGCAGATATTCAGGGAGGATACGTAGCCCTCTTATAGACGGCGTCATGAGTACCATATCGTCTGCATAGCTCACATTATTAAAACACTGTCCTCCGATATGGCAGCCCACCTTAGCATTATTTAATCTATGGGTCAGTTCTTCCATATAAATGTTAAACAATAATGGGGACATGCATCCTCCTTGTCTAACTCCGCTTTTCAGATGAAAAGGTTCGGAAAATCCATCTTTCCACTTTACCAGGTTTTCTTGTTGCCGGTGCCAAGTGTTGAGAATGTGGACGACCTTCGATGGTATACCCCTTTCAACGAGTTTAGTCCATAGTAAGGGGTGATGGACTCTGTCGAACGCCTTACTGAGATCAAGAAAGCACGCGTAAGTAGTTGTTTTCTTTTTTCGATAGTATTCAACGTTCGTTTTACGCAAAAATATCGCTGTATCCGTGGAGCACTCCTTTTTAAAGCCCATCTGATTATCGCTCGTTTTCATGTGGGGTCCAACCTGGTCCAACAGAAAACGTTCAAATATTCTGGCGATAGAGGTAGCAATGGAAATCGGTCTGTAATTTTCCTGTAGAGTTATGTCGGACAATTTCGATTTGATAATCGGTATGATTATTGTTTTGGTCATATCTTTAGGAAGGTATCCACTCTTAAGGATGACAGTAAACAACGTTGCGAGTAGTTGCGAAATCGCTCCTCCTGCGTGTTTGACGTGTTCGATGCTCAATCCATCGTGCCCTGCTGATGTCCCAGCTTTCATGTTTCTGATGGCTGTGTTCACCATGTTCACTGTGACCTGGAGTTCAATATCATCGTATTCTGTCAGTGGGGTTTCGTTTGAAGAGACGGTAGCGGAAGGGGTTTTAGTGGCGAAGTGCAATTTGAAAATGTTGGCGATGTTTTCCGGATTCGTTTCTCCATTTATGTTATTCGGAACTTTACACCGTACATTTAACACTTTGTTTGACTTATTCCAAAAATTTTTAAAGTCCCGTTTATCGAAGTAAAAGACCATGGATAATATTTTAATTTTTATGACCGACTGGTTTCGCTCAGCCTAAGCATCATCAAGGTACAAAATTAATCTAAACCAAAAATAAAGAGGGAGAACAAAATATAAAATAAAATAATAAAACAATAAGAAAACAATAGAATAACATTTAAATTATAATCGAATATCACATTTGCATATTTATATCTATTGTGAAATCATAGTTTTCACGGATATTATTTTAATTGCATAAATTAATATTATATCCGTTGTCTTCTAAAAAGTTATTATTTCATTTTTTTTAAATACTTTCTACGAAAATAGAAATACATTATTATTCCACCCTATTATTTATTTATTTATTACTTTACAGTACAGGTACTTTTGCATACACATAAGACATCTGTCAAATATCACAATACAATTTATAAACAATATAAACATACTTATACGATTTTTAATAAATTTATTTTACAGTGCGACAATAAAATCAAAAATATGAGCAAAATAAGTGTTGTAGAAAATATTTGCCTATTGGTTACTTGGGCTATGCGTGCATGTCATAAGAGAGTTTATGAACCAACCAGTTTTTTTCTTTTATTTATTTTATATTAGTTATTGGTACATTTAAGTTTACAAGTAGCTAATTATTTCATTTTCTTTTTAACTTTATAAAATATTTTAACTTAAATTTTACTTATTATTTTGATTTATATTAATTTGAATTTATTCTTACAGTGAAAAAGAGTTTTGGCTAGCGTGATTCTATGAGGTGTATGTAATGAGATTAGTTGCAGTAAACCAGAACTGTCAATAACGGAATTAATGATTTTATAAAGAAAAATTAAATCGGATTTTAATCTTCTGTCAGACAGTTTGATTGAATTTTTTCTTTTTCATCAAACAGTCATAATTCGATTTGCAATAAGAATATTAAGTTGGTTAAGTTATACAACAGTCTGGTCATCTGAGGAGGTCTGGTCACTGGAGGATCAAAGTCTCCGACTTTTTCATTTTTAGCTATAAAACTCACGAATAAAAATCAGCCCCTTTGAAACTAGGTATTACCTTTCCAATTTTTCCCAAGATGAAGGCACGCGAGCAGCAGAATGATATTTTACAACTCTATTTTGAAAGTGCTTGAATGTATTATTATTAACAGTCAATTATTGTGGCGCGGCTTAGTAATAAACATCACCTCAAGGGCGCTTAAATTTTTTTGACACAATTTGATAATTTTTTCAACTTGCGTAAGAAAATGTATGTTTTATTTTGGCACTATTACCGATGTGATTTGCAATAATAACACTACTTTTATTTTGTTTTGATTTCGTCCAAATAAACGCTTCACCAAGCTTTCAGCACTGTTTCCATAAGACATCATAAACCAAAATTTGTAATATTATTTGTAATAACAATATACCTTCCTATTAAAAAAAATATATATTTTATTAAACGAAATTTTGTAAATATCATTGCAATCAAAGGGGCGATAAAGCCGGAAATGCACCTATCTCTGATCTTATATTTAAAAAATTAAATATCTTAAAAACGAATTTTCAGCTCTAATAGGCAACTTTCTGAACTAGTCTAAACTCTTAACGCCATACGATTTAATTACCAACCTCTGTTTTTAAACTTTGCTTTATTCCAAATAACCCGTACTCATATTCTGTATTAAGTGTTCATCGGGTAGACAGAGAGGATGAAACGCATACTCCCCCGATCACAGCCCACCAATATTCGAATGCTTTGATTTTTGTAAAACAATAAATTTGAATACTTGAGAATCAAAGTTTTTAAAGCAGTTTTAACAGTTATATTAGATTTGAGATAAACTGGTTTTCAAACAACAGTAAAACAGAAGCTTTCGTGTTTTGCTCAACTATAATGGTTTCACCTCTAATACGTCAATTTTGTTTATTTTGCAATCAGCCTGACATGCCAGCTGCCCCGTAATTTGAGGCTGGATTGGGGAATGTATAAACATTTTTGCCAACCCCGAAAATTGGCTAATTACGCCACAAGCTTTGTAATTATTTGCCCCGTGTTTATGGTACAAAATACCTGCTTATTATGAATAAAGTGTTTACGACTCGAAACTTCCGTTTTTCGTCAATATTTGGCAAAAAAACATGTTAAATTATGATTGGTTGACTGTGTAGTTGCGTCTGTGTTAACTTAATATTAATCACGTGACACGGTGCAGATTACGAAGACATCAAACGTTTATCATTCATTGAATCAATGATGCATTATTAGCTACATAACTTGGGTGGAAAGAGTTTTCAATTAATCGATCGGTATCAATCAGATTATACTGTTTAAGAAACTAAAAAAATGATATTCATAACTTAACAGATCGCTTTCCGTTAATTCATTTTAAATATTTACACCTGCTAATATGTATACCAGGTGCTAAATCCAAAATTCAACCAACCTATTTTAGTTTATAACCTATATCAAGGCTTTATGAACGGAGATTGATCTTATTTTTTTTTATCAAAATAAATAATTAATTGCCAGACAATTTAATTTTATACTTAAAACCTTTATATTTCGATTTTATTAATATGCTTGCATTTAAAACACTGTTGCATGCCATGCACCTATACAAATATGTAGTATTTATTATATTTACAAAAGATATTGATGTATTTTTGTACTATATTATGCTGCACAGTGCAGGGTATTGTGTTCTCAGAGCAATAATATATTCTTGCTCTGAGGGTGTGATAGTATTTCAATTTCTTAAGATATGTGAAGTATAATAATATATATATTTTTAATCTATATTATCTATGAGATAATCTGTATTTCTATTATATTATATTCAATTTTGTATTTGTATTGTATTTAGAATTCTGTTGCTAAACCACTTAATTATAGTTTAACGAGATAGAACGGGAAGAACAATAAAAATAAATTTAAAATGATTAAACTTGACACTAATATTCAAATAAAGGAAATCATATTTTTTAGTAATGAATGAACTTAATTTAAGATTCGTTTTTTTCAGTTCCTGCGCTTTACGTTGCAATCTGTTCTTCCGATTTAAAAGAAGAAACCCTTTCATTAAAAGATTTGCCTAAACACTTCCTACAAAGGGAGAAAGAGTCCTTTAACAGCATCGGTGCAAAACTTTGGGGTGGAGAAAACAGCGACAGGGCTACCCCGAGGGTGTTTTGCTTAATTTTTATATTGAAAAGTTGTTAATTGTGTCCCCTCTTTCAGAGCCCTAGGCGGCCAAACTGTCAGATATCTCGCCGACATTTTAAATTGAAAGGGGTGATTTTAGCCATAATTTAATTTAAATAACTCCAAGGGGTGTGCGCGGCAGATTTTTCCGTAGAATTCGGAGGACGTCAACCGAATTAGTGGGGTAATGGTCTATTGAATCACACACGCCGACATGTGTTTTCTGCTACAATCGGTACGCGTATATTTAAAATTGTTATATTTAATAATTTCCGACCCCAACCTAAATGAAATTTGTCTTCGTCTGTAATAAATACGGCAAACGTCAGTCGTGCGTCATACCTAATGACGTAGTGTTATTGCCCATAAGACAATTTAGCCTTCTGAACATGCAATTAGAGATATAAAACGTTGTTTTATGATTTTATGGCATCATCAAACATTAATATGAATAAACAGAGACCTGACTACGGCCACACGTGTGTAACCATTATGCCTCAATCATATTTTTACAATCTTCGCAATGCCTCGTATGCATTTTTATAAAAATAAAACAGACTCATCATATTTATTAACTAAGATCCTGATGATAGCTGGAATACCGAATCTTCGGTACGCCCGGTGAACTTTGGCATTTCGTGAAACCTAAACGCATTTTTTTTTGTAATTCTGCCCAAGAGTCCTAACTCTTCGGAGATATTGTGAATTGGCAGGACGTTGTGAGGCTGATGGGAATAAGGGAGAAAGGAGATGAAGTTGAAGAAGGTTCGAGGAGTGCCTTCCTGGCTATTCAGATCAGATAAGTAAACATAGCTATAGTTATTTCAGTCAATAAACATATCAATTTTGCTAGAAAAACAAAAAAGATGACTGCCTTCCCTATCGCCTATTATGTTATGCACGATTAATAACATTATCAAGGTGAAGTGAAAATGTAATCTGATTTGTATATAATATATTTAAACACATCACTTTCTTATAAACCATTTCATTGTGATAGAGTTTTCGACAGGTTTTGGAAGTAGGTACTCTTTCATCGCCAAGGCAATATTATTTATAATAAAATTCTATTTAAATATCTATCTTATTAATGCTTTGATCATTTCAATTAACAGCACTTCCAAATTTATTTATCATAGTTAATTAATATATATATAAACAGTATATAGAGGTCGCGGGTTCGAGGCCCGGCGTACACAAATAAATTTAATTTAATTTATATGTGTTATTTCACATATTCCTTGGCGAAAGACCACCATTCAGAAACGAAACGTTGCTTGAAATGGCAATAACCGTCTTTAATGATGATATTTGAATAGCCAGATACTTCCCAATTCTATTCTTTCCTTCCCGTTCTTGTTACCTTCATCCTGACAATATTACCCAATTGGGGATGCCATAGTCCCACTGGTTCCGGACAGTTGAGAGCAGTTAAGTATTTTGGGCTGTATTCTCTAGCGTTGGGAAAAACTTCAATGTTTTGTGAATGCTTCACGAATTGTTAGTTCTTTAAAATGAAACCTTCGAAGTTAACCCTTCAATTGAAGTCGAACTCGCGAAAAAAGAGATTTGGATTTATCCGCTTGTTTGTTCAGTTATTTTTGGAACCGGTTCCTCGCCGAAAAAGCACGTAGTCGGTAGAGTTTAGAAAGTAAAAAGATCTGGAACCGGTTCCTTGCAAAAATCGTAGGAACTGGAACTGGTTCCTTCATTTTTAGATGTCAATGCCTTCACAACGTGCTGCTTCAGCTTGAAGTACTTCTTTCAATGAAATGAAGTTAATAAAATGAATGAAGGCTAAAATGAACTACCAACTTCAATTGAAGTTTTGGTTCAGTGAAATGAAGTTATTGAAATAAAATGAATGAAGGCTATAATGCAATGAATGAAGGCTAAAATGAACTACCACCTTCAATTGAAATATTAGTTCAATGAAATGAAGTTATTAAAATGAATGAACGCTATAATGAACTACCGACTTCAATTGAAGTATTTGTTCAATGAACAATGAATGAAGTACGAAATGTTGCCAAAAGAAGTAGTTCTTTGAAGCAGTTCTTTCAAAGCGGTCACAACGCTAGTATTCTCGTTAAATAAATCACACTTATGCATGAGTAGATTTTATTACATTAATTGAATCTTTCATATTCCAAGTAACACGTAATATGTACCCACTTCTACTCGAGTGTATTTTATTAGTCATCATAAAATGCGGAATACGCTCGTTTACATCATTTATCACATGAAATTTAATAAACTGCACTTTAATGGATCATGCAAAGCGTTTTGATCTCTTTTCCTTTGAATCGTGTTTCTGCATAACTTTAGAACAGACAAATGGATAGCAGCTCCGTCAATCGTTCAATTCAATGCAGGAAATGTGTTGTATTTATTTGTCATGTTTGGATTAATCTTCTATGCAATATTACAATCAACCAATGGCTACATACTTATCAACCTCATAACGTCACAGGAAAGTTATGATTCTTCAGGAACCGCCGTAAGATGGCACCTACCTAACTTTGTAATGGAAAATTTTAAAAAAAATAATTGAACAATTGTTTTTCCTTATGAGTACGAGGGTGGCATTTTTAAAATTGGAAGTGATTGGCATGGAACTGGAAGAGGAAGGATGAAAGTAGACTGAATGCTGTAGAAATAAGATCGCTAAGGCGTATGTGCGGTAAAATCATATATGACCGTGTTAAAAATAAGGATATCCGGAAAGAATGCAAGGCTGATGTAAGCTTTATGAATAAGATCAAGAAAGGAACGCTTAGATGGTTTGGGCATGTAGAGCGAATGAACGAAGAAAGGAGTATGAAAAGAATATTTGATGGGAAAGTGAATGGAAGAAGAATTCGGGGACGCCTGAGGAAGACATGGCACGATCAAGTGAATCAAACACTTGAGTCGGGCCATGTGAAGAGTCAGAATAACAGAAGAGTATGCATGAGACGGTGTATGAATGTGAATGAAGCAAGGAGTGTGTGCAAAGACAGAGTTGTATGGCGGTTGTCCTCTTTGCCAACCCCTGCTGGGAACGGCGTAATGGTTAGTTTAGCTTTAGTTTTAGTGGAATTGATGTATGTGTTAAAAAAAAATTATAAAATAACTAGTTATTACCCGTAAAAAATCGCGAGATGTAACTTAACTAGCCAAAACAAAAAAATAGTTACTTTATTTCTCTAATATTAGTATCCTTAATGTCTGTAAGGTAAGTACTATATTAGGTAGGTTAGGTAGGGTCTTGAAAAGATTATTTTTTAAGTTTGATAATTTCAGTTAACATCATTTTCTAATTTTAAATTTCACACTCGTTCGTACGTACGTACGTACTCAAAAACGAAATTATATATAGGTTATAATACCTGCAATAATGAAAATCGATCAGAGTACAAAAATAAACGTTAAAAAAAAGTTTAATATTGTACCCTGATCATGCATAGGCTAAGCAAAACCGTTCGGTCATGAAAATGTGTGGTCTTATACAAAATCATTGTTTCATCCTTATTAAATATGTAAAACCACAAAGTGATTGCTTTCTACGTAAATATATTATAAAAATGTAACATTTATAAAAGATCAATTGTTATTCAAGTAAAAAGTAAAAAAACAAAATAAAAAGATCAGATTTAAAATTAATATTGACTAATGACAATTAAATAAATCAGACCCACATATTCACAATACTGACGACCTCCGTGACCGAGCGATTACGATCCTGTTGTCGCGGGCTCAAATTCAAGCGTGCGCAAATAAGGTTTACTCAATTGATATGTTTTATTTCATACATGATTTTGGTTAAATAAATTGTATATTTTCGACTCGTTTTATATTGATAGATACTTTAAGTATCGTCCTGGTGAAAGACCATCATTCAGAATCGAGGTGTTGATTCAAATTTCTTTAGCTATGTTTTGTGACGAACGCTGAATATCTATCTACTTCCCATCCTTCCTCTTCTTCAATTCATCCCCCTTCTCTACTCTTTCAGCCTCAAAACACACCCCAATTGGACGTAGTTATGCAGTTAGCATACAAACCCAAAAAGATGACACTGAGAAGGCGTTTAAAAATATGACGATAAAAAAGTATTAAAATGTGTATCGGCATTTGTAAAGTGAGCATCAGTCCTTTTTTTCTCTATGGGCGTTATTATAAATAGGTAATTGAATGTGTTTATTAAAAAAAATGTATTTCTTATGTTATCCTACATTTTATCATGTTTTTAAATTAAATTTAGGTGAAATATCGCAATGTGAGTTAGTAAAATAAATTTTAAAAATACTAAAAATCTATTGCATTTGTAGCTTGGATGTTTTCAGCAGATATAAATTTCGTATTTATCTATTGGAACACATGTAAAACTGGGTTTTGGCAAATTGTGAGTTGGACGCTTTCTGCATTGCTACGTCCAATTAGGGATTCCATAGTCCCACTGGCTCCAGGCAATTAAAGCTCTTGTTCGGTATCCACGTAGGTTATGTTACTTTCGTTCTCATTGGGTAGTTAATTTTAATATTTAAAACTTTAGTTTCGCATTGACTCAATATGCACAACAGATGAACCAGCTGGTCGAAGCGACTGGCTTTCTACGTAAGCCACTCGTATACATGAGAGAAACACATAGATTTCACCCCAATAGATACTTGCAGAAATATGGAACTAAAGTAGGTACACAATGCAACTAGATGATATACGAACTGCACCAACACTAGTAGTAAAAGTAGTAATATAAAGGAGCGTATATTTTTGATGGCCCTGTATTTCAAGTCCCGCTACCGGGTGTTTGCTAAGGCGTCTGGAATAATTAGAGGAAAAGTTTTGCACAACGCGAAGATTGCTCCGCAGTAAGAAGAGTGGAAGAACTTTTACAACTGCAAGCCGCAGTCTACAAGAACTTGTCTGAGTTCCCTCGCACATCTTCGCCTTAATTTCTGGGCACCTTGTAATTCCAGTTTGCGCCGTCTTCATATCGATACTTATGATTTTTGTTTTCACTTCACAGACTTGCAGTTTTTGGTTTTCACTAACCGCGCTAAATGAAATTCGCCTACTTATGCATCTGGGTAACAGATAAGTTTCTAGGTAAATAAATAAGATATCGGCTGTGTTCATTTATTATGCTGAGAATAAACAGATTTTCACACGTTAGTGAGAACAATTCATTTTCTAAAACTCGGTCAAAAAGATTGTTATTCTGTTATTTTTACTCAGGTAAGTAGTTTGATAGTAAGATATAAACCAATAGCATACAAAATAATACAAAAGAAAGAAGAAAAAATATAAAAATTAAAAAAAATAAAAAATAAAAAATAATACAAGTGTCTTGTCCTTTTTCGTTTCCAGGTCGAAACCATGTGATTTGGGCATAATTCCTTGCCGCAGCCTTAGAAACAATGAATTGTTGTTCCTCAATCATCACTCTACCTATTATAAGTATCATTCTCCACTGTCCAGAATGTCAAGACTTGTTAACTCAAGTCATGGTCTTGAAAATGTTGGTACCAGTCTAATTGATTTTTGTCATTCTTTATGACTCTCGAATGTTCTTTCAATTGTAAAACATATTTTTGTCGTTGCCTCATTAAAATATTATGTGTGTGCTATTCTTTCTCTGTTGCTCTTCTTCCCATTTTGTGTTATATTTTTTTTTTTTGGAATTAAACAATGATCCGTTAATATATACTCGTAAATAAATAAATACACAATTTATTTACTACTATAAAAAATATTTCCCAAAAAGTATCTCGTTGAAGATGATTTATAAACATTTTTCTTGTAAAGTGGAAAAGTTAATAATGTTATAAAATGTTGGTAGGCTTCTATTAACATTAACAGCTGCGTCAAAAGAACTATTGCAAGAACTCGTTAAAAATAACAAAAAAAAAATGTATTTAAAAAAAAAAACAAAGTCAACCTCTCCTAACAAGTTGGAATACGGCCTAAATCGAATCAACACCAACTTTGTAAAATAAAGTTAAATAATATATTTGTATTTCTAATGTTATAAAGTCAAAAGTTGATTATGACTCAAAACAATGGAATACTTTATACTTATTACTGAATACAGAATAATGTCGTTTAACCTTCCTCCAACAAAATCATATGATACACATGTATAAAAATAAACAATTAAAACACTAGTTCGAATATTTCAACATAACTACATAAGAAGCCGATAACTAACAACTACGAACGAATATCTAATATTTCTTCATACCGCAAGATCTCCGAGCCCCTGGAACAAGCGCATCGTCAAAAAAAAACTAAAATATCGATAATTTTTCATCGACGAAAAAAAAATATTTCGCGACGACAAAATATGCTTCATTGGTCTTGCTCGAGAACGATGACAAATTACCGACTTGTTGACAAATTGTCGATGAAACCTTTATCGATGTGCTTGTGGTAGGAGCCCAGGAACGTATATCTATATCAGCATGTCTAACAAAGTAAAGCAAAACCATGTCAAATAATTACAATAGAAGGTATCAACTTACTGATATCAGTAAAAACTAGATAATATGGTTCCACGTGATACCTGGACATCCTGTGAATAGCAGCCGGATCCAGGCAAGAGTGTGGGGGTGGGGGGTGGTATCTACGGCGAAGAAGTTTCCAGCATCGCTCCTTGCAAGTTTTATGTTTTCATTATAAAATCTTGTCGGTTTTTTGTTACCTCGCCACACACCATGCACTACTCCACACAAACATCATTATACACAAGTGGTGTTTAGACAAACTACCATCTTTATTAAGTTTAGGTAAATAGTATTACTTATCTGCGTTATATTTCTAGTCGTAGCTCCATGGGTTTATTTCGTTTAATGAATATCACCCAAGAGTCCTAACTGCTCTCAACCGTCTAGAGCCAGTGGAGCTATGGCATTTTCAAATGGGGTGTGTTGTGAGGCTAAAATTAGTGGAGAGGGAAAGGAGATGGGGAAGAGTAAGGTTAGATTTGATCACCAAACACGGCTAAACCCATTTCAAGCAACGTTTAGATTTTGAATGGTGGTTTTTTACCAGGTTACATTATTTCTACATATTATTATCGACATACCGTCTTACTTATTAGATTTTTACGCGCCTGTTCAGCGTTGGTTTAGTTACACTTGACTTAGGCCATTGAATTAGACGCATAAGCCGTGGTTATAAGATAAGTTTTTTGCTATTCCGACCTTACACCAGGTGTACCATTTACACCTTGTTTATAAGGGGGTTAATGTTCGCATTTAAACATAATGCATAAATACACATGATTTTCAGAATTGTCACCTTGGTTCCACACAAAGATTGAAAAAATGATATAACTGATTATTTTTTACTCATTCTCTTCAAACTTAACTTTAAAAAAACATGTATATGTATATATATATATATATATATATATATATTTACGAATACTTTATTTCCCAGGCACTGTAATTTAATGTTAACAGTGCAAAAATTTCTTAAGTGTCAAGGTGCCAACTCATGCTCAAAACTCAACTAACTTGTGTCACCGAACCTTTTAACTTAAAACCTCTGTTTGCATGAACCTTTACCAACAACCAGGGTAACAGTAACAACCTTTCCCGCTGACAGTCGACAATAACGGATTAGGTGCTAGATAGTGCTACATAAACCTTTTATCGCGCTGCATAGAAACGCACCACGAAACGCGTCTTGTTTTATTATATTATGCTAATTACAGCAACTTAACACTTCCCCGTCGTAACAATTATTGACACTACAAGAAGCCGAGGTTCCGACGGAGCTCGAAGAATAACCGTCTCTCATACGGTATGTAATGTGGAATTTCGACTGGCTGATGGCTTACAGATAATAATAATTATTGTTTCTTTCCCAACAATGGAAATTTTCTCCATTCTGGAATTGAGATACCCATCACAATATTTATACACGCTAAACAATAGAACATGCTCGCTATTTTTTTTGGAAAATTAATTTATGCACACGCACTAAGTGGGTTAGAACTACTTACAAACATAAACATGCCATTTCTCTCTCGCACTTGTACCTACCTAGCTAATATAGGTAGGTTACTTTCCGACAGGGGCGGACTGTGGGTATAACTGGGGATAGTCGGGAAATACTTGGCTATTCAAATCTGGTCACCAAACTTTTTTTGTGAATACCGCACAAGAGTCCCAACTACTCCCAACCGGTGGAACTATGGCTACCCCAATTGGAGTATGTTGTGCGGCTGAAGGTAGTGGGAAGGGGAATGAGATGGGGTAGAGGAAGGTTGGTAAGTAACTGGCTATTCAAATCTGGTCACAAACGGCTAAAGCCATTTCAATCAAGCAACGTTTCGATTCTGAATGGTGGTCTTTCACCAGGGCGATACTTACAGTATCTTCCACTCTGGAAAGTGCTGCAAATAATGTATAATCATTTTATGTAAATTAAAATAATTAGAAATTACGCAAATGAATTAAATAAAATGTATTAACACACGCCGGGATTTGAGCCTGGGAAATCTGGAGTCGTAGTCAAGGAACTTTGCCGCTAGACCTCGTTGGTCGTCTACATATATATTGATTGAAATTTTTATTTTAAAGAAAGACAAACATTCCAAGGTTATTAATAACGTAAAAAAATAACAATGTTTGAATTCTTCCAGCTACCATCATGATTAGCTGAAAATTTTCTTAAGAAAAAAAATTGCAATGATACTAGGCAGATGTTTAATCCCGCGGCACCTGGAGGGGAACCTGACGCTTCAGGCCGCTGGATCACCTAACCCAGGGGTCGGCAGTTTGTCAAGTGAGAAGAGCAAAATTGTCATGGAAACACGATAACAAAGGTACCAGAGAGCCACATATATGTTTCCGATGGTCGATATCAGAATCGGAAAAATATTTAACTTCAGTCAAATAAAATTCTTCCATCATTAACAAGTTCAGAACTTTTGCATTTCTTTTTATCTTTTCCTTGCTTAGGGATTTTAATCCAGTTAAGATTTTTTCCCAAAGAAAACACTAATGTAAAATTAAACTCAGTCAATTAAATGAAACCATCAGATGGTGATAGTAATAAGGCCTAATGAGCCGCAGTACTAGTTAGATAGACATTATGAGGGGTATTTGAATAAGCCTCAGCTAGTTAGTAGAGGATTACGAAAGAATCCATAAAATCAAAAAATATATACATTTCAGAATCGGATGTACCTGCGGTTCCAGTTACAGAGCCGGTTATTTAACCAGTTATTTTAGGAACCGGTTCCTGGTGCCAGAAAAGTTCCACAAAGGAGATTTTTATATTCAAATCGAAAAGTACTAGCAAAATGACAAAAGCTCCTCCCGAAAAAAAAGTCGGTAGAGATTTGAAATCGAAAAGTACTAGCAAATCGACAAAAATTCCCCTCTAAAAAAAAAAACGAGGTGAAATGGAAGTTTTTCCGAAATGTCCGAAGAACAGCAAATATCTATGCAAAGAGCCGCCCCTGCCGACCCCTGGCCTAACCGATCAAATATATACTGTACGTACATTAAAAAATCTCTATTAGAGCTCACTTATGTGCAAATCAATACATTGACGGCCTCGATGGTCGAGTGGTAAGTCGCTCGACTACGAATCCAAAGGTCGCGGGTTCAAACCCGGCGTGCGCCAATAACTTTTATTCAATTAATATGTGTCATAACACATTTAATTCATATAAGAAATAAAAAAACGTATATTTGCGGCACGTTCCAGAGTGGTAGAAACCCTAAGTATCGGCCTGGTGAAAGACCAGCATTCATAATCGAAACGTTGCTTGAAATGGCTTTAGCCGTGTTTGGTGACCAGATCTGAATAGCCAGGTACTTCCCAATCTTCCTCTTCCTCCTCAATCTCCTTCACCTCTCCACTACCTTCAACCTCACAACATACCTTATTTAAGGATGCCATAGTCTCACAGGCTCTAGACAGCCGGAAGCAGATGAGACTCTTGTGCGGTATTCATATAAAAAATAAAAATAAATTTAAAAAATCTGTTGAAATAATTCACAGAATGTCTAACGCAAAATTGGTGTAATTTCTGGTTCAACGTTATTTTCAGTGCAACGTCGTTTCCGTCACGAGCTTGAGGTGTATGGATTATCCAATTTGCTGTAAAAAAATAAGACACATTTAAATTGTATGTTTTAAACTGTCCAACAAGACAAAAGATTTAATTTAATGTGAAGCAAGTTTTTTTTGTAAGATTTCTTAAATATTTATTTCGGGTAGGTACCTACACAAACTTCAACCATAAACTTTTCCAGAAAAGACACGGCACTCCCCCTATGGTACTTACGTAATCATCGGATTATATGGAACGACGTTCCCTTTTATCGCATTACCGTCCGTGACTTTTGATAAGGTAGCTGGGTAGGTGTGCGAGTCTCGTCAAACATTCAACACCTGGATGAGCACTTTAGAGGGGATTAGTAGGGAAGCTTACACAGTTACAGTACTTACACCCAGCGGGTTTTAAATTACTGAAAATAATAAGCTTGTGCCCAATCAATATATTTTTGTTTTCAACAGAAGTCAAATAAATCACGCTAGAATACGACAGTGGTAACTGTATTGTTGCATTTAGGTGGCACGTTATTATGAGATAAAAAAGGACGCATTGAAATTAGCTTGAATTTTTTATTTCATTAGGAGAGGGGTAGGGGAAGTTATCTGAATAGAGATATCGACCATTTCTAGACATTGGCTCCACTCTTGAAGTAACAATATATGAAGAGAGAGCTAGTTATTTTACCCAACCTATACAAATTTGGGATAAATACCTTTCTCCGGGTTTTTACGTCGTACACCATGAGAAAGAAAGAGACGGCTAAATCTCCCAAATTATCACACCGCTTTAAAGTATTCTTGGAATGTTCTTCGTTTCCCGCGTCTCCGTCGACTCCGCCCACACGTTTTGATACGCGAAATAAATTGACATAACTTAACGGTTTATTAGGTTACACGCTATATTTTTTTTTAAACCAATACTTTGAAAAAGTGGTTTTACGAATAAACAAAAACATTATTTTGACATGTGCTATGAATGGATGTATAAATACCCTAGTCCTAGCCACGCCCAAGTCTAGCCGAGTCCGGCAAACCTCATAAAAACTGACTTGAGCAGCGCTCTCTCTTGTATATTATTGCTCCGAGGCTCCACTAATACTAATACTTGAGACAAACTTTGTCTCTCAATTTGGTTACTTATCTTAATATTATCTTAAATCGATCTAAATAAGTTAATAGCCAGGTACTCTCTTAGGTACTTAACTTTCGGCACATAATTTGATATCATAATAATTAAATTATTGATTGGCACCATTTTGTTTTTTTGTTTACTTTTTAACGGTTCCCTTTAACGTCAATTGTTGGCCCTTTTTCAGTTTTTTAACAGATTGTGATCAGCTGAAAAGTATAACGGTCATCCTGTTATGCTTGTCAGCTGATCATAATTTGTTAAAATGCTGAAATGAACTTAGAATTAACGTTTAACAGGAACCGTAAAAAATAAATAATCAGGCAATTGCGCTAAGTGTGATCCATTCCCACTGAAGAAAGCAGTTAATAACTAGTGCTTATTTAGTGTTTGGTACCTAACTCCGCCACCAACACCTACGTATTTCTCCCGCAGAAGTTTGACAGTTACACAAACGGTGTTCCACAAGTATTGTTCCTCGCTTATGTTTCACTTACTGCCGTTAATTTACATATGAAAAGCGCGTCGTCTACTACACACGAAGCAGTATCACAAATTACACGACACAACACGCGAAATTAACACTAAACTCCGCGCTACCTGTCTCGCTCTTGCTCCTTTCCGACCGGCAGTGGCGGAGGTGCAGTCCTTTGAGAATATTCTGTTCGATTATATCAAATCTTCCGGAAAGATCGGCCCCCAGCAGCCAATTTCACAGTCCGAATGTAATATTTTGTCACAACAAAAACATAGATTTATTTACGCAACAATCTAAAATAATTCGCCATTTTTTGAAAGAGCAGGGAGCCTGATTGGTTCAGTCACTAAACAGATAAACCCAAGCAGTTACATAAGAGCTTTTGTTATAATTTGTTAAGTTCTTAACTTCACGTTTCTTATCCAAATCTCTATCTACCTAACTATTTCACCGCATCGCCATTTTGTTCAAAACAATTGAATGTCAAACAGACTAGTTTTCCGTAAAAAAAAAGGGTCGTTGCACGTTCGTTTCACTAATTGGTTGGTTTGTTATTCGCTATTTAAAAAATATAAAATAAATGTGGTGTTTCGTGGATCAGAAGATTATTTTTGCGGATCGTGTTTCGTTTGGTAAATATAATTGTGTATGAATAAGCATCAATCAAGAGCTTAACATCAACTTTATACGTGAGTGAATGGTTCCCCTATTCATTCGTTATCTTCTTATTATAATATTTACATATTTTTTTGGTTACAGTCCACTATTTTTCACGCATTATCGGTTTTTTTCTTCGGTGTCTTGAGTACGACGTATGCCAAAAAAGATTCTTTGCTTACAAAAATAACTCAACTAACTAGCCATCTTGCTATTTCCCTAAGGTGGATCGCCACAAAACTCTCTTATAGCACATACTTCTTCCTTATTTCATGTTCATACATTTTGATTCGTCACATATTCTCTTTTTCATATCGTCTCTTCACATGACGATATTTATCGGCTTAAGTTATTTACTTCCCTTGATCGTGCGATTTCTTCTTGGTACATCCCCGACTAGGATTATTTGTTTCTTACTTATTGTACGTGTTGTACTCTATCAACTGCATTATAAGCCAACCCAATCGGCAACTCGGATCTGCTTAATTTATAAACATTGTTTCAAAGTAGGAGGTGTAATTCAAGTTGCGTGCAAAATAATAATTAGAACTTAACGATTCACTTATTTTATTTTCTTATCGTGGAATCCAAACTGAAATATGCATCGCGGGATTATTAGTTAATATTAAAGTTTGTGATATTCACCCCCCGTCGAAGAAAATCTACACCTCTGACATTCCATTATACATATTACGCACACCAATCGTACAAGTTGGCGTTAAGCCTGCACCATGGGTGACATCTGGCGGAGGAAATAATCAACTTCGGCGCCCACAAAAAGTTCCCCGCGCCGCCGGTCGGGGGGGGGCGCTGCGTACCCCCAAACCAACCGAACTCCTCATCGGCAGAATCTTAAAAGCAAATCAGAAACGTGTTTAAGTTTAATAAGTCGGAATATTCTTGGCGATGTTTGAAATTATTGTTTATTTATGAGTTGAGCAGTTGGGTGCCTCCCCCGAGGAATCTAGAAGCTCTCCTTTTCTGGCACGCGTTGCCCGCACCCGCTTGCTTTCTCCTTCTGTTCCCCCGTTTCTCTGTCTTTCCGATTTTCCAAGTTTTCCCGTTCCACCCGAAAATGGACTCGGTGGAATTAGCTTCCGAAGTAAAACGACTTGTGCTTCGGTTATTGACCGGGCTGTAATATTAATATTTTAACATGGGTACCGACTTGCCTACCTACGGTACCTACCGCGCCGCCTGCCGAACACTGCTTTCCATTTTATGAAGAGAGCTGAATTTATGAAGACTACGCATTATAAATTTCCGCGAATTAATTGAAGAATTTGTAGAATAATGGAGTTCTTGATTTCAGCATTGGTACTTGAATACTCGTAAATCCCCGGGGGAAGGAAATGAGTCTGAAATGTAACGAATCGTAATCTGAACTGCTTGAAGATTGATCGCTTTCAAAAAACAATTTGAATAATAATATGTGCATATGAGTTCAACTTATACCTGAAACCCCCGAGGGGGTTTTTACATAAAAAAAGGTTTACAATCAACAGTGAAAAAATTAAAAATTATTTGCACAAATTAAATAAAGAATAGTTGTAAAGTAGTAAAAAATAGTGTTTGATTACATTATATTAATACTGATTAAAGGCATGTGATATTATAGCTTTCTTGTATCTATACCCCGTGTAGATAAATACATCAACCACCTCTGCGTATGTATTACTAACTAACGGCAATCTAGGTACAAGCAAGTATCTGAAAGACTCAGTCTTGATGTTATTGTTACAGCTATGGAAAAATAAAAATAGACGGCATACTGTTTGTTCACGAATGTTAATAAAGATACTGCTCTTAAAACCAAAAGTGGTATCAAGAACTAAGTAGTTGATTTTTTTAAAGTTGGCTTAACAAAAACCTATTAATAAATTGATTCTATAAATAATATTTCAACAATCTATTTAGCATTCATAATTTTCTCCTGATTTATAGAAACGTTTACATCAGTTTCACATATCGATCTTAAATACCTACGTAATATTATCTCACAAAAAATACAACGATTGCTTTGTTTCAATAGAATAAACAGTAAACCATAAATCGACCAGTTAAACTAAATACCATAAATAAATTACTCTAAATAATGTAAATTAACCCTAGGAATGTTTAGTATTAGATCTCCCATTCACTATTGCATTATGATGATTTAATGGCGTTGCAATAGTTTGTTTACGGCTCCATAATAGAATGGTAAATTGCCACAATTCGGTGATGGACAATCGGCATTCCTAAACCAATAACTAAATGCATTAATGTAGCGTAAAAGTGAGTGAAAAGTATATTCCCCTAGGGGACTCTGAGTGGCAGATGGTTTAATAGGTATCTAAGTGGTATGGGGTTCGAAACCAACCAAAAACCCAAGTTCTTTCGAGTAAAAGCAGGCACATAGTCGAACATGACAAATGTATCTATATCATTGAATTAAATAAGCATCGAACACGATGCTCTTTTTTATATTTCGCCTGTTAATATTTGAGAAGTCTAGGTATGAGGCTTGAACCCCAACAAGAACCCAACTTCATTCAATTAAAAACAGACACATAGCCGAAAATGATAAAAATATTTTTTTAATGAATTTCAGTAAGCATCGAACACATCGCCCTTTTTATAATTTGTCGTTTAAAATTTGAAAATTGAATATACATATCATAATAGTTACTTGAAGGACGAGAGTCGTCTTAACTTTTGAATTAAATGCAAGTAATTTGAATTGTAAAATTTAGCTTAGCATTTCATAAAAATAGTCTTGCAATAGCGCCTCTAGCGATTACTTCAAAATTAAAACCTTGGAATTGTCAAAATCTGGACACAGACTTTAGACTAGCTTGAATTAAAATAAATTATTATACGGGATTTTTTTTTTTGTAAATGAACATCTTTCCTTCAGGGATATATTAATCGAACGGATTACCACACATTCATTAGATTCACGGATCAAATGTGAAGATTTGACTTCGTGTTAAAGTTTTTGGGATTTTAATTATTATAATACTTGCGGCATTGGACAGTACACAATTGCATTTAATCATGTTATTAGATACAATGCGCAAACAGTTTTTAAAAAGGATACTCGCGTGATTTCGTAGACAGCGATTTAAGCACTGACACTACAAGCCAATAAGAAAAGTCTTCGTCCTTTTTGAACAAATATGCAAAATAAAAATATTGACGATAACAAATTGAGAGAAAAACATACTATGTCGATATCAAGTCACCTGAGTGTAAAACTGTATCTTTCTCCAAACTAGAAATAAATAAAATAATTGTGTTTATTATTAAGTGACCTGCCAGGTACTTACTTACCTGATACTTCTTTATATTATCTCTGTACATAATATAAATAAATATGTTATAGACTATAGTGATTTTACACTCAAAATATTGTTATTATTAATTAACGAGCAAAGTGTTTTCCACGACAAAGTACATAGTATATTCTTAATTATTAATTAAATGTCCTTAATACAGCTGAACATCCAGATTAATTAAATTTTACATTGTAACATAAATTTGAAATAAACCAAACCCAATTTTTTGTGGGAATCGAGCACGAATTGAAGGAATATGTTTTATGTGACTTTCAGCCAAGTGTACAACTGCTAGAAACCATTGAGACTATGGCTTCTGCATGTGGAATTTTGTCAAGCTAAAGCAAGAGTTGAAGGAAAAGAGTTAGGTAAGAGGAAGTTTTTGTAGTACTTGGCTATTTAGATCTGGTCACTAAACGCAGCTAAAGCCATTTTAAGAATTATTTCGACTTTAAATGGTGCTCTTTCATTTACCAGTATTTTTATGTAAATACCACACAAGAGTCTCAACTGCCCAGAGCATGTGGGACTATGATATCTCCAAATGTTGTGAGGTTCAAAGGAGTTTTTTTAGTTTTATTTATTTTATATTAGTTACTTGTACATCAAAGTTTACACATTTTAGAATAATTTTTGACGTAAAACTTAATGTTATAACTTATATACTACTTATTATATTGATTTATATTTATTTAAAATGATTTTTACAAGCGATTTTAAAAAAATGGTTTTAATTTGATGGTTTCCCGCTGCGCTTTATAACATTTCATCCCTTTATAAAGTAAACTATTTTGTTTTTTGGTTTCATTATTTTCTGGAAGTCTGATTTATTTGCATGTCCTTGAATAATGTTTGTGAATATCGAT
Organism: Drusus annulatus; assembly: GCA_022651775.1. Lineage (NCBI taxonomy): Eukaryota > Metazoa > Arthropoda > Insecta > Trichoptera > Limnephilidae > Drusus > Drusus annulatus. The sequence continues at coordinate 218,683 of JAGWCC010000826.1, forward strand.
ATTTTAGATAATTTTGTCAAAAAAAATATTTTGGTAACGAGTTGTTATTCATTTTATGTATAAACATCAATGTGTTTAATATATCTGTTTCACTGTTAGGTTGACAGGAGTAAAGAAGTGAACGAGATGAGGAAGAGAAAAGTTGTGAAGTACCTGGCTATTCATATCTGGTCATCAACCAATGCCATTTCAAGCAACTTTTCAATATTGAATTGGTCTTCCCCAAATGCAATACTGAGATTCGTCCACCACTCCATAATTAATTTTGTGTTAAATCAGAATATCAATTTGAATGATTCATCTGCAATGTTGCTTACCCCCCCCCCCCACCTCCCCTTCCCAGCCTTCCCCATTGCGTAATTCAGTGTAGACAGATGTCGCCCGGAGTTGCGCCCACGTCCCACTGCACATTTTGATTGACGTGTTATTTTCGGGCTTTACGCCACTTTGAACAAGTCTCAGCCGGATTAGCGGCGCCCCTAGCGGCTGACAAGTGGCCATCGGAATATTGCAAAAACACAATGGGATTGCGCTGAACCGGGCCGGTGAGGCCGCCAACCGGAGGGACTGACAGCTTGTACCGTGTCAAAATTCAAAGCATGGATATTCATATTGAATAGTTTTACTAAATACGTGTATTTTTGCTGTGCAAGAACATAATTTTTTTTTTTTTAAATTTATTTGTTTATTATTGATCATTTAGTAATGAAACATTTAAAGCTACTAACTCTATTGCAGTGTTCTTTATACTAATAGAACGGCTCGTTGAGCTTTACTTTATTACCTCGTGTGGTAAAAATATGCTTTTACGTGACTATTATATAATTCAGATCTTGAATTTATGTACGGAAGAAGATTGTTAATAAAAACCCTACAATATGCGGGAAAATTCGGTTTAAAACTCATTTAGTTGTAGTGTAGTGTTTTTATGAGATAAAATGATAGATGAACCTGATTTGACAGCCTCCATGTTCGAGTGGTAAGACGATCGACTACGAATCCAAAGGTCGCGGGTTAAAACCCGCCGTGCGCAGTTAATTTTGATTCAATAAATATGTGCCACAACACATTTTAATTCATATAAAATAATAAATAGTATATTTGCGCCACGTTTTAGAATGGTACATACTTTATCTATCGCCCTGGAGAGAGACCACCATTCGGAAATGGCTTCGTGTTTAGTGTCTAGATTTAAAAAAAAAACAGATACTTTCCAACCTTCCTCTTACCCATCTATTTCCTCTACCTACTTCCTTCAGCCTTACAACATACTTGAATTGGGGATGCCATAGTCTTACTGGCTCTAATCGGTTAACAGCAGTCGGGACTCTTGTGCGGTATTCACTATAAATACATACGAGTATATATATATATATATATATATATATTCTTTTTTTGTTCTTTTTTATCTGGTTATTAAAAAAACTGCACTCTTTGGTTGTTACTAGCCATGGAATATGCAAGAAAATCAAATCAATAAAACAGTAGTTTGGACTTATTAGGTATATTTCCCGTAAACTCATAAAATTTCTCATTATTCGCTTATCACGTTCTCAGTTGACTTTTTTCCTCTTTCATTTCATATTATCTGTCTCTTGCTCTCTGTCCCTTTTTTATAATTCAAATGTTATTCTGTTGTTTTCTTACTGTTCTTTTATTTTATTTTAGTTTGTGTTCTCCCTCTGTATGTACGAGTATATATAACCACACATTATGTTTTTTTTTATTTAGATAAGTTTGTACCCTGATGATGCTTAAACTTAGTGAAACGGTCGGTCATAAAAATTCAAATTAAACCTGTGATTTTTTACAAAGTTAGTATTTCATTTTCATTGAATACGTCAAACCACAAAGTGATCGATTTTTTCCGATTGGAAAAACTGTTGTCTACCCCTGAGCGGAATAATCCTTGTTACTTTTGGCGATATCACCTTGTCAATATGTGTCAGCGGAGGGTATTAACTCCCAACACTAGCCCTAGTTGCCGGCAAGACTGTCCGTGCGATGTGTGATGTACCACACCTTTGTTTGTTCAACGCGACGGACTTTTACAAATTCGTGCTCGACAGGATTACCGGCATCCCTCACAATGCGCGACTGCAGTTCGGGAGATCTCACTTCTCTCCTTTTGAGATCAACGCGTTTGACAACTCGCATCTTGCTGTGCGAGTCGAAAGGTGTGACACTTCAGTAAAATGATGCGCGTTAAATTGCATCCGACAAGAGACTGCTGCGGTGCGTCACGAGTTTGATCAGGTCTTATGGTTGCCACCTTGGAGAAACAATGTATGGAAAGAGAGCTAATTCTTTTTACCCAACCTATACAAACTTGTGATAAATCACTTTCTCCAGGTTTTTACATCGTTCACCATGAGAGAGAAAGAGACGACAAAAATAACACACCGCTTTTATGTACTGTTAGGATGATTTGGTCTCCCACGTCTCCGGGGACTCCGGGCACATGTTTTCGTATGCGACTAAACTCGACACAACCAAACGGTTTTTTAGGTTATATGCTATATTTTTGTTGATGGTTATACGAATAAACAAAAACATTTGGTCGACATGTGTTATGAATGGATGTATATTTTCTTTTTAAGGTTTTTTAATTTTATTTAAACAATTTTTATTATTATTTTAAATTTTATTTAAACAATTTTTATTATTATTTTAAATTTTAAAAAACCATTTTTACTTAAAAGTTCTGCTGGGTAACTATTTTTACACGTGACAGCTGTTTCGCCTTCTGAGGGTCTAGCCACGCCCAGGTCTGCCGAGTCCGGCAAAAATCATCAAAAACTGACTACACTGACTTAGATAGGTACCACTCGTTGTACTCTAAGGTTGCCACGTTGATTCATTTGTTGAACAGGGAATCATAGAATTTTGTACCACTTTGTACCGCGGGTTGTTTATACTTTTTATTATTTGTCTTGTCAGCCTTCTGACGTCCTACCTTGACTAAAATATCTACCAATTCTTAGTAGGTATCTCTTATGTTTTTCCCTTCTCTCCAAAGTATCCATATAATCGCTGGAAAGACAAAGGGACTTAAGCGACACTTTGTTCAAAAATGAGTTAAATATGCAGTTTTGATCAGATATTTTTTCTGCATCGAATGCGCTGACTCTCGTTTGATTCTGAAGACTTTTGTGGCCTTTCAGTCATCTAAAATATATTTACCATTCGATAGAAGGCTTGTCTCAAGTGACACAAGTTTTAGACTTTTTTGAGCTTGTTTTCGCTTCAGGTAACTCAGTGAGAGCATTGAGTTACCTGAGTTATTTTTTTGTTCAAAATTTAACCAGGTACTATAGACTTATGAATTTTGTTGTTAAACAAACAAAAAAACTTTAAAGTACTCTGGTGTAAGCTTCCCAAAATGGCGCTTCAGCCGTTTTGCCTTTCCGGCATGTACTCGTATATTTTTTATCAAATCAAATGGGTTTATAAAACTATATGTTTTTAAACTATAACCATGAGATATTAAGCACTAAACGAATCATATAAACTACTTATTATTTTTTTATGGTAGGTACTACAAATCTTATAAAAATGTTAGATTCCGTCCCTTTATTTTACATGCAATTTATAGTTTTCTTCGTCCATATTTGACATCATTCGTTCTCAAGATTTAGTTATAAATTAAATCACTTCTTGTAGACGTAATTTTTTCGATTTTTTCCATTGATAAGTTATTGTTTTGTTTTTTTTTTAGCGACTATATAAATAAGTATATGCAAATACAAAATATGATGCAAGTATAAAAATGTCTGCAGAATAACTGTAAAAATACAAAGAGGTCTTTTAATTATTATATTATGGTTTTTACATTTTTTGCTGTTTATTTATTTGTTTTTTCTTAGTCCTCCTCACTAGGGGGTTCTGTGCTAAGACGGACTAGAGGTAATCGATTTCACGTCATCTAATTCGGTGCGTCTAAGTAAGTGGGAAGTCTAATGGTTAAAAAATAGTCAAATTTTAAGTATAATTTTGTTTGAAAGAATGTTCAGATTTCTGTTTTTTTTTAAGTAGAAACTCTCTCCTTAACATGTATTCAAGACGGCGTAAAAGCTAACTTGTCCATTTATTTATTGAATCCAGGCAAATTACAAAAACACCAACTCTCAAAATGTTTGATCCTCCCCCCGCCGAACCTTAATATTGATTGCGAACGACTCATTTACTCCCCGGCATCCATCGGCGGGAGCTGTACTTATAGATGGATTAATTAATGAATGTACTACAATGCATTAATACGTTTTGTATTTCGGAGTGTAGGCGCTCGGCTACCAACCCACGGTCGTGTACCAACACGATAACGCTATTATAACATCCCCGGTAAAGTCTATTCTATTGGAGTGACAAAAGGGGGTGTGAATTCAACATAATCCCTGAGTAAACCCTTCGTACTTAAGGGAATACTCGTTGATCCCATTTTAATACAAAAAACGCTCAGCCATATGTGACGAAAAAGCCTGTCTATGACGGCTCAGATTTTTGGTCCTTCGAGCCGGATTCCCTTTGTTATTAGCTGATTGCGTGTGTTGTATATATTTCAGTGTACTTCATTTGCATTACGAACAAAGGACAAAGGATAAGCCAACTCGTCTCGTGCACTTGTCTGGAGTGAAGGCAGACGGCAATATGGGGGATGTTTTAAACAAGATGATGAATATTCCCGTTTAGTGTTTACCTTGACTTTATCAAAATCCTATGGGGAGGGTTCTCATATCCGACCAAATAGAATACACTATAAATCCACTTCTAAAAACTAGTACATACTAACCGAGATTTAAAACTCTTAGCGCCGAGTCAAATCGCATCGGATATTTACATTTGTTGCAGCAATGAAACTGCGTTGTAACAGAAAGCTTTGTTGCTGCTTGTATAATACCTCTGCATTTTTTTTTAAATGAAATGGTATCTACTTGTTTTTTTACGATTTATTTTTTTCTCTATCTTCTTTATAAATATATACAATGTACGTTGTTGTACATTCTGATTTATTTTTTTATTTTAATTTCTGTAAAAATGCTTTTAAACGTTAATTTAGTAATATCTTCTTTTTTATTTTAACTGAACTGAATTATGTTTTCTTGCTGAACAATTTATCATGTAAGTAACAAACAATATGGCGTACTGTTTCAGTTGATGGAAGCTTAATAAATAACTCCAAGTTCCGTGGCTAATGAAAAAAAATACTAATTAAGGTAACAATAATATCAGACAGAAATTTTCAGTTTTCGTGGTATGTACCAAGCATTAAAGTGCCTATCCAATTCCAAATTTATTTTAAATCTAACGCTGACGCTTTTTATTAAAACCATCTCTCAATTTCATTTTTTCTTGGTACATCTAAGAGCCACCGTAATCAATCTCTTCCATATAACAGGTCGTAATGCGATTATCAAATCATAATTAAAAGGTGACTCGGAGTGAATTAATGACATCTACCCCTTTCACCCTCGGCAAAATACTTCCCTCTCTTAATTTCATATAACCCCGGAGTCAATACGCCTCCACTTACCCTTGCCGTTATTTTCCGAAATTAGGGTTGATGCGATTTTCGCGAACATTAAAAGCATTCCCTACCCAGCCCTAGGCCATTTCCCTTACGCAGAGGGTAGTTTCTGTCAACCGCTTGTTTATGAATACGTATCATTGAAGGTACAGAGACCTTTACTAATAGCTTATTAAGATTTGTAGTAATATTAAATAAGAACGAAACATTTCGATGTTAACGGCTATAGATTTTATTTCAAAACTCTTAGCTCTAGGGTTGACCAAATCGATAAGGATACTTTGCTTGTGACCTTTCTTTTCCTTAAGGCATCGTCCCAAAACTGATGACCACGTATGTCTATTACATTATATTTGTATTTATACATATGTTTGCATATTACAGCGCTAGAGTCTTACCTGCCCGGAGCCAGTAGGACTATGACATCCCATATTGGGGAGTGTTAAGAGGCTAAAGGGAGTGGGAAGTACTTGTTTTTTCAAATCGAAACAACAAACATGGACAAAGCCATTTTAATCAACATTTATCCTGATGTTCAGGGCGTTATTGATAACCCTGTATCGACCACTCTGCTATGCTTATTTTTAGTGTATTATATTTTGCTATTTACCAATTATATCACGCACAAATACTCTTTTTTTAAACAGCAATCAAAAATTCACAAAAAAAGACAACTGGATATTTAACGGAATCTCTACCATAAAAAATAAATATCTTACATGAAAAAATAAACTTATTCGTAGGCAATACATTTTAAATTGAACATATTCTGTCTGTATTAGGTAAGAAGCCGCAAAAACGCCAGTTAAATTTGTACAGCTCTTTTTATGTACATTTTTTTGTCCTGCACAATATATGCTACCGTCACCATATGAAGTATTTCAGGAACGCTTGGGCATTTTATGCCAAAGGTGCGTACATTTATACGTCACAAACGTCGCCATAGTTGAGGCGGATATGCAAAAACCCCACAACATGCGAAGGATCAGTTTGACACTCTACATATACCCATCCAGTCGATTTAATTCAAATCAAGCTTTCACGCCTGTCTCCAAAACATATTTAAAATTTGATACGGACATCAAACTTCAGAAGGAAACAATTATTGTATTGAAATCTACGCGAAACAAACCACGGCCTATATATATTTCCGAGTTTAAAGAAGCGTGACGCAATCCTTTCATATTGAAAATTTATTATTTTTAATTTGAAGGAAGCAAGCTGTAGTAAGGGTCCCCCCTCTCCGCAGCCTGGGGGGGGCGTGGAGTGAGGGGGTGATTGACACTTTAAACTCGCGCAAGTGTCGTTTTACAATAAGATCTCGCAGCATTAGCACAATACTTTTCACTATTCACAATCCAATCGTTTTTTTTTTCAAAAGCAATATTGCAAGGGTGGAAATATTAAAAAGGGGTAAGTCTTTTTTTTACAGTAACGGAATGGAATTTGGATTTGACTTTGAGCTTCCAACTCAAATGTATTATATTGACACCGATTGTTACAAATACACCAAAAGAGGGGATTTTTCCATTCTGAAGTCTTACGTAGGTACTTGATGGCATTTCTGAAAAATTAAAAAATATATCATCGCCGTAAAGGCAAAAGGGATGAAGCGCCATTTTGATAAGTTTAAAATTCATAAGTACCTGGTTGGATTTTGAAAAAAAAGTTAACTCAATGCTCTCACTGAGTTACCTGAAGCGACAAAAAGCTTAAAAAAGTCCCAAGCTTGTGTCGCTTGAGTCAAGCTTTCTCCCAAATGGTTAATATTTTAAATGACTGAAGCGCCTCAAAAGTCTTCAGAATCAAACGAGAGTTAAAATACTCGTCGCAGAAAAAATATGCATATTTAACTCATTTTTGACCAACGTGTCGCTAAAGCTCTTTTGCCTTTCCAGCGACTATATTTCTCAGAAATTTGTTTTTTTTCGAATTCCCAGCAACAAACATATTGATAAAAATAATTCTAAATATATTTGTAAATAACTCCATAAACGCCGCTTTTAAATTTAGCCCTTTAAAAAAATGGTTAATACAGTAAAAAAATTACCCATCCAATGATGTGATACAATTGTGTGCAACTGCCAATTAGTAATTGAGATCAAAACAGTGTAGTATCTAGTATGCGTTGTAAAGCATAACGGCTCATTTGGAAACAAAAACACGTACGATATAAAAAAATACCTCTCGATATAGGTAACTAAAATCATTTATCGTAGAATGTAATCTCGTGCAGCTATCGGCCCGTCGAGTAACGGCTGCCTAAACCAATTTCGCACCTGTCTAAAAGTAGACAAAAACCTAACACATCTTGTCCAAACATTATCACACTAATTAAAATTTTACCGTCGTTAAACTCTACACTAAAACTGATAATGTTTATTGAAAAAAAAAGCAAATAATCACTACTGTATCCATCGTTTTTTACCAAAACATCAGATATACCGGTCATTACTTTTAAACGGCTTCATTAGGTCGCACTAGATTCCGTAATGGCCATTCAAATAACCACCTTTACGATCTACTCACCTCAAATACTTTAACAAGATAGCAATTTAAATGCCAATGGTGAAAAGTTCCGGATCAACTCATGTGTTTTTTAAGCTACTTAGCAAAAGAAAATCTTTTTTGATATAGTGGTAAAGTGATTTATTTATGGCTTGTTGGCATGAGGATCGAACGCAGGATCAAGATAATACATCCAAAAGACGGGGTGAAGACACCGATTATTTTTTTGAGTTATTTTGGTTAAAATGTTATTAGATAATATGGCAGTAGATTGTAATAACAAAAATTGTAAATATTATGATATAATCATACTTGTAGTGTGTATTGTATTGAGTCAAATTTTTAACGGTTGAAATGTGTTTAATTTTTTTTTTAATTACTATCCTGCTAACATACAAAGTGATCTCGATGATTAAAAAAACTCACTCTGCGACAAGTTCTTGCTAGATCTCTCTAGCTTTATAACATTTATTTTGATGTCCATATTATTCGGATTTTATAAATTAAACAATTTTAATTATTGGTTTATTTACAAACTTTTTTGCATTATTCACGATAAAGCGAAATGGTCAGATAAAAACTATGGTAAAAAATTTTACAAATATCAATTAACAAGTACAAAAAAATATTTTGTTTACATATAAATTCTTAATCACAAAGTTAATTACTTCAAAAACATGGTACCTAAAATTGTTATTTAACGTTATTAACATAATTTTATTTTCAAAACAAAATCTCGAATACGATTGCAATATTTGCCAATAATTCAACATTAAATAGTATAAGGTTTGTAGTAAGTACCTGCTAGAATAAAAATCTTCGCTCAAAGCAACGAAGGCTTTTATTACTACTAAGACCACAGATTTTATTTAAATATGCATGGCCGACCGGTTTCGCTTCGTCATCGGGGTACAAAATTAAACGGTCGATCATAAACATAAAAATAAAATCTTTGGTTTTATAAAAAGTTATTATTTCATTTGCATTAAACTGAAATGTATTTGTCTCAATGTTAAGGAGTTCCCAACACCATCAGGCAGGAGAGTTGATGAGGTAGACAGGTGTGATTGAGTTATGTTAATAGAGGGCAGGCCTAGCCAAATCCTCGCAAGACTAATAGTGTCCACTTACAGGCGGCCTGTTAAGAGGTGATGTCTTCGCAGTAATTATTACACGTTACACAGTCAACAAAGTTCAGTTATATTATCGAATACACTAAATATGGAAGTGATTAATTTAATCGTGTTACTTTAAAGATCCTGCATACTTTGGAACATCTTTGAAACAAAGTAGAAAAGTGTGTTCGTGCGTTGCTGAGTGAGGTCTAGCATCGTGAAATCTACTCTTTCTGTCTAGAATTTATAGATACACACATTTTTTTTAGATCGCAACGTCATTTCTACTATGAGTTACGGAGGTTTGAAATATCAATTTTACTAAAAAGGTGATAGGACGTCACAACGTATGTTACAATTATTTTCCATTGATCAGTAAGGAAAAGAGGGTCGATACATGAATTTAAGTAAAAAATTAAGAAATATCCGCCTCAAGAACCAATAACATGTTTATATGTTTTTCGCCTATCGGTTTCACAGTAAATTCAGGTTTATTGAGGCTTTTTAAATACATTTTTCTACAATTTTAAAAATATAAGAACTGTCCCGATGAATGTCAAGTGTCATAATGTTTCAAATCACAAATTATTATGATTGTGTTTTTTTCAATGTTTTTCTGTCATACTTTTTATTGTTATTAATTCTAAAATTTATCATATTTTTTATATTATTTAAGCTCATGTAACGTGGCAGATTGGGCATTGCACCAACTACCTCGTACTGCTGGTATAAAAAATAAACTAATTTTGAATTCATTGTCAAACTTCCTACCAAAAGAAAAATCACAAAAGCTCTCGTTACCATTAGATTCAAACATTTACAATCACATACCTACAAATATATAACTACAATTGCTAAATATTTCATAAAACTGTGTTAAATCACGCTAAAAGTACGCCTCTTTAAAGAGGCACAAAATATAAAATGACGGGTTCGTGAGTCCCAAGGATTCACTTACCTTTTTAAATGCCCACCTGGTTAGGTTCAGTCGGTAGAACGGATCTTTCTCCGTGTTTGAAATTCGTTTATTTTGGTTTAGAGAGGACCTTCTTCTTCTTCGTTAAAAATGGGGGTTACAAAAGGGACCCATACTTGCAGGGTTTAAGGAATTTTAACAATAATACACTCTAAATGCTCTCTCGGATTATATTTGAGAATATTGATTCTACGCCCAGGAAAAGCTTGATTAACTTGGTGGATAACGTTAGAATTGGGTACTCATAGAGACAAACTATTATACTAAATTGTTCAATTATCACCGATACTGGAAAATGCGTGGATCCTGCGCGCTGAGAATCCTTCTGTCCAGTCTGATAGCCGAGAAACCTCGCTAGTTCTTTCCTCGATGGCGGCTGCCGGGGATCGTAGCGACTCGGATTATCCATCGCAATATTTAATTCAATTTGCTATTTCACCATAGGCGGTAAATACTGCATTGACTCTAAAGACGTTAACTTCACTATTCGGCGTCTTGAAGGTAGAAACTTGAATTCTTGAAGGTCTAAACTTGAAACTTTGAAGGTCTAAACTTGAATCTTTGAAGGTCTAAACTTGAATGCCTAAACTTGAATGATCCTCGTGGCCGTTTCAGCCCGGGTCCGTTCGCCGTTTTGCCCCCACTTTTTGACTTTTCAGTGGGGCAAACAGACAAAACATTACACCATAATAAATAGATTTTTAACTAGCGGGAAAATTCAAAATCGCACTGGATCGAATTTATCGTGCTTCATAACAACTCTTATGTTATAAGTAAAGTAAAATATAAATAAATTCTTATTTAAGTAGATAATGTAATAGCTTTTATTTAATTTTGTTGGGTTATTCTAGTCTGTCTGTAATTTTCTCACACGTGACAGTATGTAGTCGTTGACGATTGATGCCCTCCTATGGAAAAGGGATAAAGATAAAAGTGTAAAGCGAATTATTCCCTTGAAACAGCTATCTACGTTTTCGTGCCGTAACAAAACTGAGCGGCAAGTCAACCAAGACGTAGATTGTAGGGTGCCTAACTTACAACAACCAAAACACGATGTAGTTAAGGTACCTACTTATTCAAAGTACGCGCATAATGTATCTGATAATAATGTATTAATTAAAGTTAATTAATGGACAGCTTAAGGCTGTTTACTTCGTACACACGAACTATAGGAATATTCTCGCATTTCGTTAAAAAGTATTAAGGTAAAGTAAAAGTTGTGTTTGAATAATGTTCAAAATATGCATATTTTTTAAAAGCAGGTAGCAAAAAGGTCTGTATTAAATTACTTGCCACATCAATCAACTTCGCACATTTTATTAGACCGTTTAACAAAATCTAAGACCGTTTGATGTCCGTCAAAAATTCTAATACATCAAAACGAACGTGTACGAAAAGGAATATTTTACGAATATTTCACTGAAAAAAAGACAACACCGTGTTTTTAACGAAACATAACCTATTGTTATCGGCAATTTATACTCCGAAAGGAAATTTATTACACATCCCGTGCATTGTTTTGACGTTTCACCTTTATCGACACACGAAATAAGTGTTTAGAAAAAAGCAGACCACTAATCGCACGGCTCCGAGGAGGAGAAGTTTCACGCAAAGCACGCAGAAGTCGTACAGCCGACATATTTTTTTATTTATTATTTTGTGTTTTATCTTTAGAACTCTCATATTTTGTCAATCATTTTTTTAAATAGGTAGACCGTTTTAGAGACTTGTTAAAACAATGCTTTTCATTTCCTATTCATATTTATCGTCCTTTCGGTCTCAAATCATAATCTCTAAAATAGTTTCCCCTTTTTGTAATTTGGTATCAATTCCCTGTAAATTAGCTATTTATTAACTCCGTGCGTACGGGGAAGGAAAAGGGTATTGTAAGGTGGGGTTAGAAGTAACAATGCTAAGTAATTGGACTAAATGATTGTTATTTATGGGAAGATAAGAGATAGTGCTATCCGCCATCCGGCCCATGGTAGAAGGCAATCGTTAGAAATTGGTAGGAATACGGCAGTGCTTTCGTACGGCCAAGATCAAATTTCATTTGTAAAATGGATAAGAAATAATTATGTGACCATATGTAAATGTTTTTTTACGTCGTGTTTCATCTTATTTATAGTTAGATAGGTATTTTATTAAATTTAAATGCGAATTAGTTTTGCTGTACTATTCATTCTCATGCACGCGAATCCTCAAATTAGTAATTTGAAGAGCTTATTTTGTTTATAGTTGCTTTAACATGTTTTTATACTCTACCTAGCTTATATATTATACTGATGTATTGCTTATTTCGGGGTCTACCATAAATGCTTGATAATTGCATGTACAAAAATATCCTAATTTTAAAAGTCAATAAATGTTATTGGGTCAGACCGAAAACGTCAAAATTATAATTTGACAAAGTAATATATGTTTGTTGTTGTATTGAATCGTCACGCCAAACTCTCCTTTCAACAGTAGTAACAGATAATATAGAGCAATAAATACATTCACTTTGGTTTTTCCATGCGTCAAATCCGAACCCAACCATTTTTTTAAATGTGTAAATCTATAAATATTTATCCTACAATCCCGAGACGGAAAAATGATCTAACTAGGCATCAAACCTATTGTTATCAGCTAATAATCTTTCAATTCTTATAATTTTGGTAATAAATATGGTTCAATAGATGTTTACCGTTACAACACTGTTTCCAAATTAAAATCTAGCTTACTTGAATGTTTTCAATAGAACTCAAAGGTTATTGTTACTTATAGTTATAAACATAAAACCTACGCTATATTTATATACTTGCAGTTAAATACTAACTTTTCTCTTAATTTTATATTCTACCCAACTATTGTACTCCTTTATTTAAATAAATGTATTTACACAAAATCCTTAAAGGCGTTAATAAAATAAAATAAAAAAATAAAATAAATTGTGGCATTGTAGTAAGGGAAAATATAGTATGAAAAAGCATGTCATAGTAGGAAATGATCCTGGTCACGAGGAGAACCCCTATTCGAAAGATGATGTGAGTATGTGCATATGTATTCGTCATTCGTCGAATAGCCATTCAAATTGAACCAAATTAATGTGTTGATATGCAATCTTGAATCGTCCATGATAATGCAAAAGTGACCGAAAGGCAATAATGATAATTAAAGTTAAAAATTTGTCACATTAATTAGGGAATCTCTTGAGACCATTTTGTCAGCTTTACAGAAGAAACAAAAAAAAAAAAATTTTTTTAGAAAATTATTTTTGTGGTGTGCACCTTAGAATTGCTTTGAAAACGTAATAAATTTATGCATTAAAACATGTTTTTCTTATAAAATAAAATAATTTATACCCAGTAATTTTTTGTATTGATTTTGTTTTAAGTTTTGCGATCAATAAGATTCAAACTTATGTTTATGTTATATCGCAAATTGTAATTTCCTATTTATTTATTTGGTAACAAATAATAAATTGTCGTCGAAATATAAAGTTTATAGTAATATGTAGGTATAGAAAAATGGTAATGGCTGGTATCAAATAGTAAAATTCAGAATAAATGTACTTTCGTGATTTACTAATTTAGTAGACGATATTTACTACTTAACTCCACACTGGAGGTACGTATTATATATTTTAAGCAAGAATGCATGTATGTCAAACCTTTAAATACTTCAAGTATGTCGAGCTTACAGGGCAGTTTAAAAAAATTGCATCTGCATGCACAATATAAAATAGTAATTTGCTGCGTACTTTTCCGATTCAAAAGTCCTAAAGATCGAGACCTTCCGAAGAAAAACCCGATTGAGTGTGTCATTCTGATGAAACTGGCAATTGTCAATGCACTGTGCGTTTAAAAAAGATCTAAAACTTTCAATAGACTTTCCAAAGGCCCTAAAAAAAGCCTAGAGTCTTGGCAATTTTTTTTGGGATTTGTGCAGAAGTGTGAAGAAAAACCGATGATTTTAATGCATATTAATAAGTCGATTTACAAAAATATTATGATTATTATTACTATGTATTATTATCAGTTATGGAAGGTATTGCATTCCACTACTCCTGCATATCTTCTGGAATAAAACTTTATTAGTATTGGTATTATTATAAATATTATTATAAACTTAAATAAATCCGTATTGTGACTTTGTGTGATTCGTTATTGTATTAAGAAATGTATTTTTATTTACTAGATGTGTGATTTAATTTTTGCATATATTATTTCAAACGGAATTCCAAAGTTTCATACTGCTTCGAATTATAGATCCTACGAAAACGGCATTTTATTTCCGACCCAAGTCTCGGAAATTCTCCATAAAATTAACGATTTTTACACGATTGTTACTAATGGAGGATTTTTTCATTGAATCTGCTGCAGTTCATTATTTTTAACAAAATTCCAAGGTTTCATTCTGTTTGGATCTATAGAGCCAACGAAAACGGCGTTTTATTTCTGACTCCAAGTCTCGCATTCTCTCCATAAAATTGACGATTGTTTCACAAATGTTACTAAAAGTGGATTTTTCCTTTGAATCTGCTGTAGATTACTATTTTTGATGTTATACTTAAGTTCAATTTCAATCGGTGTCATAGAGCCTACGAAAACGGCATTTTATTTGAACCCCAAGGTCTCGGAAACTCTCCATAAAATTAACAACCTTTTCACAAATGTTACTAAAGTCGGATTTTTTCATTGAATCTACTGCAGTTCATTATTTTTAAGAGAATCCTAAAGTTTTATTAATTTCAGTCGCGTAGAGCCTAAGAAAACGGCATTTTATTTCCGACCCCAAGTCTCGGAAATTCTCCATAAAATTAACGATCATATCACAAATGATACTAATGACGGATTTTTTCATTGAATCGACTGCAGTTTATTATTTTAAAAGGAGTTCTAATGTTTCATTCTGTTTGGATCTATAGAGCCTAAGAAAAGGATATTTAATTTCCGACCCCAAGTCTCGCATTTTCTCCATAAAATTGACAATTGTTTCACAAATGTAACTAATAGCCGATTTTTTCATTGAATCTGCTGTAGTTTATTATTTTTTTATGTAATACTAAAGTTTCATTCCTTTTAGTTTTATACACCCTAAGAAAACGGCAATTTATTTCCGACCCCAAGTCTGGCATATTCTCCATAAAATTGACGATTGTTTCACAAATGTTACTAATGGCGGATTTTCTTTGAATCTATTGCAGTTTATTATTTTTGAAGAAATACTAAAGTTTCACCTCCAATAGAAGGCAAAGAACTGGAGAAAACGGCATTTTATTTCCGACCCCAAGTCTCGGAAATTCTCCATAAAATTAACGATCTTTTCACAAAGTTACTAATGACAGTTTTTTTCATTGAATCTGCTGCAAATTATTATTTTTAACGAAATACTAAAGTTTCATCACGATTAAACCTATAGAGCCTACGAAAACGGTATTTTATTTCCGACCCCAAGTCTCGGAAATTCTCCATAAAATTAACAATTTTTACACAAATGTTACTAGTAGCGGATTTTATTTTTGAATCTGCCATAGTTTATTATTTTTGATGTAATACTAAAGATTCACTTCATTTGGTGTCATAGAGCCTACGAACACGGTATTTTATTTCCGATCCAAGTCTCGAAAATTCTCCATAAAATTAACGATTTTTCACAAATTTTACTAATGGTGATTGTTTTCATTGAATCTACTGCAGTTTGTTATTTTTGATGGAATTTCAAAGTTTCATTCTGTTTGGATCTATAGAGCCAACGAAAACGGCTTTTTATTTCTGATCCCAAGTCTCGTATATTCTCCATAAAATTGACGATTGTTTCACAAATGTTACTAATAGCGGATTTTTTCTTTGAATCTGGTGCAGTGTCCTATTTTTGATGTAACACTAAAGTTTTATTTCAATCGGTGTCATAGAGCCTACGAAAACGGCATTTTATTTCCGACCCCAAGTCTCGGAAATTCTTCATAAAATTAACGATCATTTCACAAATGTTAATAATGGCAGATTTTCTCATTGAATCTGCTGCAGTATATTATTTTTAACGAAATACTAAAGTTTCACTTCATTTGGTGGCATAGAACCGTAGAAAACAGCATTTTATTTCCGACCCCAAGTCACGCATATTCTCCATAAAATTGACGATTGTTTCACAAATGCAATGGCGGTTTTTTTATTGAATCTGCTGCAGTTTATTATTTTAAACGAAATTCGAAAGTTTCATTACGATTGGACTAATAGAGCCCACGAAAACGGCATTTTATTTACGACCCCAAGTCTTGCATATTCTCCATAAAATTGACGATTGTTTCACAAATGTTACTAATAGCGGATTTTTTCTTTGAATCTGGTGCAGTTTCCTATTTTTGATGTAACACTAAAGTTTTATTTCAATCGGTGTCATAGAGCCTACGAAAACGGCATTTTATTTCCGACCCCAAGTCTCGGAAATTCTCCATAAAATTAACGATCTTTTCACAAATGTTAATAATGGCAGATTTTCTCATTGAATCTGCTGCAGTATATTATTTTTAACGAAATACTATAAAGTTTCATTCTGTTTGGATCTATAGAGCCAGCAGAAAACGGCATTCTTTATTTCTGATCCCAAGTCTCGTATATTCTCCATAAAATCTGACGATTGTTTCACAAATGTTACTAATAGCAGATTTTTTTCTATGAATCTGGTAATTTTTATTTGAATCCTATTTTTAATGTGACACTAAAGTTTTATTTCAATCGGTGTCATAGAGCCTACGAAACGGCATTTTATTTCCAAACCCCTCATTCTGAAATTCTTCGACCAAAAATAACGATCATTTCACTGACCCCCAATACCTTGTGGCGAATTTTCTTATTGAATCTGCTGTTGCATATATTTTACTAATGGCGGTTTTTTCTTTGAAAGCAGTTTCAATTCATTTGGTGGCATAGAACCGAAGAAAATGGCATTTTATATCCGACCCCAAGTCTCGGAAATTCTCCATAAAATTAATGATTTTTACACAATTGTTACTAATAGCTGTTTTTTTCTTTGAATCTGCTGTAATTTACTATTTTTGAATTAATACTAAAGTCTCATTTCGATTGGTGTCCCAGACCCTACGAAAACGGCATTTTATGTATTAGTCTCATTCTGTTTGGATCTATAGAGCCAACAAAAAAGGGGTTTTATTTCTGACCCCAAGTTTCGTATATTCTCCATAAAATTGACGCTTGTTTGTTAAATTTTACTAATGGCGGTTTTTTTCTTTAAATCTGCTGCAGTTTACTATTTTTGATGTAACACTAAAGTTTTGTTTCAATCGGTGTCAGAGAACCTTACAAAACAGCATTTTATTTGCGACCCCAAGTCACGCATATTCTCCATAAAATTGACGATTGTTTTAGAAATGCAATGGCGGTTTTTTTATTGAATCTGCTCCAATTTTATTTCTTTAAACGAAATTGAAACAATTTTACGACACTCATTAGATATTCTTGGAATTTTATTTTTTTACGACCCCATAGCGGATTTTTTTTTAAAATTGACGATTCTTTCACAAATGTTACTAACACTAAAGTTTTTCTATGAATAAGTGCATAGGGCCTATTTTTAATTTGATTTCCGACCCCCAAGTTTCGAAAATTCTCCATAAAATTAACGATTTTTTGAAAACGGGTTTTTTTTCATTGAATCTCTGCAGTAAATTTTAATAAAATTAAAGTTTCATTTCACAATGGCATAGAATGGCAAACGGTATTTATTTTCGAACCCCAAGTCTGAAATTTCTCCATAAAATTATTTTTAACGAAATACTAAAGTTTTATTTTTTGCTTGAATCTGGTGAAGAAATTTTAATGTAACACTAAGTTTTCCGATCGGTGTCATCGAAGCCCTATAAATTACGGTATTTTTTACAATTGTTACTAAGTCGGAAATTCTCTTTAAAATTAACGATTTTTTTTTGAATTATTGAAAGTCTCAATTGAAGTTTATTATTTTTGACGACATTTCAAAGTCTCATTCTGTTTGGATCTATAGAGCCAACAAAAACGGGGTTTTATTTCTGACCCCAAGTCTCGTATATTCTCCATAAAATTAATGATTTTTTCACAATTTTTACTAATAGCAGTTTTTTTCTTTGAATCTGCTGCAGTTTCCTATTTTTAATGTAACACTAAAAGTTTCATTTCAATCAAATTGTCATAGAGCCTACAAAACAGCATTTTATGTTTAGTCCCATTCACGCATATTGCCTTCATAAAATTAACGATCATTTCACAAATTCTCCATAATGGCGCTTTTTCTTGAAATTTACTAATTTTATTATTTTTAAACGAAATTTACTATAAAGTTTAAATTCGATTTGGACTAATAGAACCACGAAAACGGCATTTTATTTCCGACCCCCAAGTCACGCATGTATTCTCCATAAAATTGACGATTGTTTCAAATGCAATGGCGGTTTTTATTGAATCTGCTGCAATTTATTATTTTAAACGAAATTGAAAGTTTCATTACGATTCGGTGGACTAGAGCCTTACGAAAACGGCATTTTATTTACGACCCCAAGTCTTGCATATTCTCCATAAAATTGACGATTGTTTCACAAATGTTACTAATGGCGGATTTTTTCTTTGAATCTGTTTCTTTTGATGTAACACTAAAGTTTTATTTCAATCAGTGACCTCTAGAGCCTACGAAAGCATTTTATTTCCGACCCCAAGTCTCAAATTCTCCCGAAAAAAACGATCTTTTCACAATTGTTAATAACCCCAGATTTTCTCTCATTGAATCTGCTGCAGTATATTATTTTTTAACGAAATACTAAAAGTTTCACTTCATTTGGTGGCATAGAACCGAAGGCAGTATTTATTTACTATAGTCTCGGATTCTATTTTTAACAATTTTACACAAATGTTTACTATTAGCGGATTTTTATTTTTTACAAAGATTGCCATAGTTTATTTATTTTTTGAGAGCATACGAAGATTCACTTCATTTCCGATCCAAGAACACGGTATTTGGTTTAAATTAAAATTCACCAAAAAGGGTTTTTTTTTTCATTGAATCTATCCCAGTTTGTTATTTTTGATGGAATTTCAAAGTTTCATTCTGTTTGGTTATAGAGCCAAAAAACCTTTTTTTTAAGTCTCGTATATCATAAAATTGACGATTGTTTCACAAATGTTACTAATAGCAGATTTTTTCTATGAATCTGGTGCAGTGTCCTATTTTTAATGTAACACTAAAGTTTTATTTCAATCGGTGTCATAGAGCCTACGAAAACGGCATTTTATTTCCGACCCCAAGTCTCGGAAATTCTTCATAAAATTAACGATCATTTCACAAATGTTAATAATGGCAGATTTTCTTATTGAATCTGCTGCAGTATATTATTTTTAACGACATACTAAAGTTTCAATTCATTTGGTGGCATAGAACCGAAGAAAACAGCATTTATTTCCGACCCCAAGTCTCGGAAATTCTCCATAAAAATTGACGATTTTTACAATAAACCCCAATAGCGGTTTTTTTTTGAATCTGCTGCGGATTATTTTCACAAATTTTGGAAGTTTCATTAATTGGACTCAATAGAGCCCACCGGGTATTTTATTTGACCCCCTACGAAAACGGCATTTTAACAAATGTCTACAAATTCTGTTTGGATCTATGCAGAGCTATTTTGATGTAACAAAAGTTTTATTTCAATTTATAGAGCCGACCCCAAGTCTCGTATATTCTCCATAAAATTGACGATCTTTTCACAAATTTTACTAATGGCGGTTTTTTTCATTAAATCTGCTGCAGTTTATTATTTTGACGAAACACTAAAGTTTTCACTTCATTTGGACATATGAACCCGAAAACGGTATTTTGTTCCGACCCCAAGTCTTTTATTATTCTCCATAAAATTAACAATTTTCAAATTGCAATGGCGGATTTTTTTATTGAATCTGCCATAGTTTTTATTTTTGAAAACGAATACTAAAGATTCACTATTTTTGATTGGACTAATAGAGCCTACAAAAACGGTATTTTATTTCAACCCCAAGTCTTCATATTATTCTCCATAAAATTGACGATTTTTTCACAAATGTTCTAGGAATTTTTTCATTGAATCTACTGGAAGTTGTTATTATTTTTGAATTTCAAAGTTTCATTCTGTTTGGATCTATAAGAGCCTACGAAAACGGCATTTTATTTCTGATCCCAGGTCGTATATTCTCCATAAAATTAACGATAATTTTCTACAATTGTTAATGGATTGGCATTGAATCTGCTGCAGTGTATGCAATGTTCACTAAAGTTTTATTTCAATCGGTGCATAGAACCGACGAAACGGCATTTCTCGGAAATTCTTCCATAAAATTAACAATTTTTACACAAATGTTACTAGTAGCGGATTTTATTTTTGAATCTGCCATAGTTTATTATTTTTGATGTAATACTAAAGATTCACTTCATTTGGTGTCATAGAGCATACGAACACGGTATTTTATTTCCGATCCAAGTCTCGAAAATTCTCCATAAAATTAACGACTTTTTCACAAAGGTTACTAATGACAGTTTTTTTCATTGAATCTACTGCAGTTTGTTATTTTTGATGGAATTTCAAAGTTTCATTCTGTTTGGATCTATAGAGCCAACGAAAACGGCCTTTTATTTCTGATCCC
Source organism: Drusus annulatus (assembly GCA_022651775.1). NCBI lineage: Eukaryota > Metazoa > Arthropoda > Insecta > Trichoptera > Limnephilidae > Drusus > Drusus annulatus. Next base: position 239,446 of record JAGWCC010000826.1, read on the forward strand.
AAGTCTCGTATATTCTCCATAAAATTGACGATTGTTTCACAAATGTTACTAATAGCAGATTTTTTCTATGAATCTGGTGCAGTGTCCTATTTTTAATGTAACACTAAAGTTTTATTTCAATCGGTGTCATAGAGCCTACGAAAACAGCATTTTATTTCCGACCCCAAGTCTCGGAAATTCTTCATAAAATTAAATCATTTTCCACCAAATGTTAATAATGGCAGATTTTCTTATTGAATCTGCTGCAGTATATTATTTTTAACGAAATACTAAAGTTTCAATTCATTTGGTGGCATAGAACCGAAGAAAACGGCATTTTATATCCGACCCCAAGTCTCGGAAATTCTCCATAAAATTGACGATTGTTCCACAAATACAATGGCAGTTTTTATTGAATCTGCCAGTTTATTATTATTTTTAAGCAAAATTCGAGAGATTTCATTACGATTGGACTAATGGGAGCCCTACGAAACGGCATTTTTATTTCCGGTCAAGTCTCACATATTCTCCATAAAATTGACGATTGTTTCACAAACGATATTTACTAATGGCAGTTTTTTCTTTGAATCTGGTGCAGTTTCCTATTTTGATATAACACTAAAGTTTTATTTCAATCGTCAATTGTCATAGAGCCTACGAAACGGCATTTTATTTCCGACCCCCAAGTCTCAAATTCTCCATAAAATTAACGGTCTTTTTCACAAATGTTAATAATGGAGATTTTTTTTATTTAATCTGTGCAGTTTTTTTTAAGAAAACAAAGTTTATTCATTTTTTGGCATAAACCCAAACGGTTTTTTTCCACCCCCGTCTCAAATTTTCCCCAAAAAAAAACAAATTTTCAAAATTTTAAGTAGATTTTTTTTTGAAACTCCCAAAATTTTTTATTTTTAAAAATAAGCACTTATTTTATCCCTAAAAAAAGATTTTTTTTCCAAAGTCCCTTTTTTCCCAAAAAATTAAGATTTTTTTTTAAAATCAATGCGTTTTTTTATTTTTTGATTTTTAAATTTTTTTTAAAAAACAAAATTTTTTGGGAAAAAGAAAAGCCTTTTTTTCCCATCCAATCTCATATTTTAAAAAATTGGTTTTTCACAAATGTTACTAATACAATTTTTTTTTAATCTTTCAGTTTCCCTTTTTTTTAAATAAAATTTTATTTCAAAAATTTTTAAAGGGTAAAAACCATTTTTTTTTCCCCCAAAAAACCCGGGAAAATTTCAAAAATTAAATCTTTTTAAAATTTAATAATGGAAATTTTTTAAATTCCAGTTATTATTTTTAAAAAAAAACACTTATTTTGGGGGGAAGCCGAAAAACCCATTTATTTCCCACCCCCAATCCCTTTTTATAAAAATTCATTTTTAAAAAAGCAAATTTTTATTTTAATTGCCAAATTTTTTTTTGAAAAAAGTTTTTATTATTTTCAAAGACGAAACCTTTTTTTCCCCAAAAAAAAGAAAATTTCCTAAAATTGATTTTTTTTAAAAAAAAGGGGTTTTTTTTAATCTTTCAGTTTGTTTTTTTATGGGAAAAAAATTTATTTTTGTCTTTAACAGAAAAGGCAAATTTCCCCCCTTGAATTTTCCATAAAATTATTTTTACAAATTTAAATCAATTTTTTATGAACGGGCAGTTTTTTTTTAAAAAACTAAATTTTTTAAAAATTTCAAACCAAAAAAGAAATTTCCGAAAATTGGAAATTTTCCCTAAAAAAAAAAATTTTTAAAAAAAGTTTTAAAAACGTTTTTTTTGTCTGGCCCTAATTTTTTTTTCATCAAAATTCAAAATTTCA